>JAGDYQ010000005.1:11913135-12063241 GCA_021962125.1 Bulinus truncatus | reverse complement strand
AAATAATGTATGCCCCGTTTTTGGAATTTGTCAAGAATTGCATGAAGTATAATAGTATACTAACAAATAATAGTGAAACTGTTAATAGTCATGCAGAAATTTGTTCAAAAATATGTGTAATAGTGTTATAGAAGAAAACATTTTCATTTGAAAAACTAATTATGTCTAATTAATTAATTAATTAATATGTTAATTGTCTATGGTAATGCATTAGCAAATCGCTGTTTGCTCGACTTCCTTTTGTGTGTCGTTTGTGCAATTGCGCTGGAGACTCCAACAGTAGTCAGCCATCATATGTATGTCCCATCTTCCTTATCTCTCCTCCATCACCCTTATATCCTGATGGAACCTCTCGCCTTGTTCTTTGCTGAAGTCCCCAAGGTTACCTGGAAATTTGTCTAAATGACTGTGCAGGTAATGTACCTTGATGTTCATATTTGTTCCACTGTTTCTGAAGTTAGCTAGCATATCTTGCACCAGTTCTTCGTAATTCTCTGCACTGTTATTATCTAAGAAGTTCCTGACAACTGAAACAAAACTGTTCCACGAAGAAGCTTCAAGGGTGATTTCGATCGTTGATGAGTTTCCGAATCTGAGGACCGTCAAAAAAATCCCAGCTTTCAGCTTCTCCATGCTCAATCCGGGGAATGATCTGCAAATATACGTGAAGCAATTGCCAGATAGATTTGTCCAAAGCCTTAACAGATTGTTTCCATTAAAAACCTAATTTGATATGAAGCGGTGGGAGAATGATCTTATTTTTGCTTCCTCAACCAGTGGCTTGTTGATGATATTTTCTTTACCTACAGTCATGGTTTCCTTTCAGGCCATGTCACTCTTGTCCAATGATCTTGCCTTGCCCTGCTATCCCAAAGGCACATGAAGCATGGGTATTTTGTGTATCCTGACTGCTACCCAAGCAAGAAGTTTACCATTTTTAGATCAAAACAAATTGACCACTGATGCTCATAATAACGGACTTTCTGCAATACTGTTTTGATATTCTCATACTCTTTTTTAAGTGTTGTTGAGTGAGCAATGGCAAGAGATGCACAACGGTTACCATTGTGTAACAGAACGCATTTCAAGCTTCTGATGGAACTGTCTATAAAAAGACGCCAGTCTTCGGAATGGTAGTCTTGTAGTCCCATTTGGAGCAAGAGTCCAGGGATGTCATTACAGTAAACAAGATCTTCATCTTGGCTGAAATATGGAAGAAGAAACTCTTCTCTTTTCCGATAAAATGTTATTTTAACTTCTGGTTTGAGAAAATTTCTTTCATTGAGCCTGGACGCTAAAAGCTCAGATGCTTGCTTAGACATATTTAGGTCTCGTATTAGGTCATCGAATTCTTCTTGGTTGAATGGTTGAGGTGTTGAAGAACTTCCTTCATAATCGCTTCCACTGTTTTCACCTGCCAAAAACTCCAGATCTTGCCCCTCGTCGGAGTCTGATGGTGAAAGGTCTAATAATCCAGTAAACACTGGTATAGGAACTTCAGTGCTTTGTGGAATTGGTCTCCTTGCTGATTCAAGATCAGGATAATCCCACTTAGATTTATTGTGGCGATTGAAGCCTTTAACATTCACAATACAAAAATAACAATCACCAAAATGGTCTTTCGGCTCTCGCCATACCATTGGTAGACCGAAACTTAGACTTTTCTTCTCACCATTTGTCCACTGCCGTATGCTCTCCACACAGTTTTTGCAGACCTTATGGGGAACCCTAGACATGTCTTGGTCTCCCAGCTTCACACCGAAATAAGCCAAATATGCCTGCTGCACAAAGTCGGTTATATTTCTTCTTTGCTTTTCAATCATGTATTGTCCAGAGATGTAACAGAATACATTTTGATTATTTTTGCAGCATCTTCGTGATGAACTCATGATGTCTTTAGAAAGAAGAGATAAAATAGAAAAAAACAACCAAGTTATAACTTGGTATGGTTTAATTAAACAACAGACACCAAACGTATTGCATTTGTTTTACACAAAGGGTACAATCATATTTTCAAGGGTGTCCAATATCTCAGAAACTAGAGCCAATTCAGCAAAAGCAGTGGCAGTTTTGAAATCAGCACCCATGAATTGCTATACATTCATTCAAACATTCTTGGCAATTCACAAAATTTTTTTTTGTTGGGCTGTGTTAGTTATTTCATTGATATTTGTTTATGGGAAGTCTGAATAAAGTAAATGGTTTGTGATGGACTCGGCTATATTGATTCAAAATTGATTGATTTCTACGAGTGTTGAAGGTAAAAGTGTTTAACAATTGAGAAACGCCTGCTGAACACGCAACTTATAAGGTATACAAGAAAGAAGAGTTTCAAGGTGACGTTAAGTTATACGACCAATATTTAATAGTATCAAGCAACAACTCACGTCACGTTATATAAATCTCACAGAACAATATAAAACACCAAACAACATTATGGTGGCATGCCAACATTGGGATGTATGTAACTATAGTCTAATATGATAGCATTCTATGAAGCAATAGTCAGTCTTTTGAGATATTGTAAATATGGGACAGTTAAATTGTCACAGACATTGACGTACTTCCACCCAGTGCTTTTTTTCTAGCGAAAAATGTTTGGGAACTCATTTCACATCTGTTTTTTAACTTATGTCAGAAAATACTATAATAGTCTATAAAAAAAAAGGTATGGGAACTCAGCTCCCTTGAGTTCCCACTGAAAAAAAGCACTGCTTCCACTTATGGGTAAATAAAGTCCTGTCATATTGTTTGATTCGACGCAAGCTCTACTTTACAAGCTAAACTAATACCAAATACGTTCATGTTTATATTATTGTATATCAACACTGCATCCATTTGTTTTTGGCCCTTCTATCAAATTTAAGAACTCATCGTGGCCCTGGGTTTAAAAAGATTGCCCATCCCTGATATATTATGATGACAGTCTATGGACAGGTAGCAGTGCTTTCTTTGTGCCGGTACGCACCAGTACGACGTACCGGCACCTTTTTCAATGTGGGGAAAACATATTACTTTTCTTGTATTCTAACGTTTATTATTCATTTATTATATTATTAATTTGGTAAAATTGAATTATTTTAAAATTGCGCGCAGTAAGAATTAAAATATAAAATGCGAAACAGCGAACTGGTAGTTAAAAGTACCGGCACCTATTTTTTTTTTTTTACCAAAAAAGCACTGACAGGTTGTATAGGCTAATTCGATGACAGTCTATTGAGATATAGTTTAATATAATGTTAGTCTTTGGATATAGAACAGGGTTCTTTCTAAACTAAGCGAATGTGCTCGCGCTCACAACTCGCCCAGAGCGGATGGAGTTAAATGCCATAAATGGAATAACAAATTTGCTGTTCGAAAGAGAAAACTATTATTATTATGTAGATGTGCGCTTTTAGCTCAACAAATTTCCAGAGTTCGTACCTATTTGCTTGAATCACATACTGAATAAGTATTAATAAGTGTTCAACTTCACTGAGATTTACATCAGCCCCCTTCTCCTCACCCCCACGCTCAAGGCCGACGTCAGCACTAAGTTGTTAGTGATAAAGCAGCGCACATTTTTTATGACAAACACACGCACAGTAGCTGCATAAAACAGTAAAACAATTGCATGGCTGTTGTACATGTAAAACAAAAATCTATTAAATGACAGCCATTCTGTTAATGAAATAACGTGTTCTTGTGCCATGTTTAAGTAATTAAATAGGAAAATAAACTTATGTTTTAAAAAGAAACTTTATATATTAAAACATACATTTATAATAGTAACAAATGACAACAAAATAAAAAAAAAAACTTCTTCAAGCTTTTATCGCCCGCTTGATTTAGCTGATCACCCCCAAACTTGCAACCTACCACCACCACCCCATGGTTTCAACGTCCCCACTTTTAGGTGATGTACGCACGCATGGTATATGTAATTTGACAATCATTTTGCGCATGTCCATAAATAAATAAAGTTCTGAATACACCAAGACGAAACACTTTCGCGCGGAACCTTCCGCGCGGAAGTCTCAACTTAGCGAAAATCTTGTAGATACACCGGGACGAAACGGTGAGCGCCGAAACAACTCACCGGAAACAAGATTTTTTAATGATTACTTCGCACTTTTTCCTGCTAGTGGAAAAAAAAAACGATACTTTGAAAAGCAGAAAATACTGCATCCCGTGTGCCTTTTTGTTCTTATTACAAATAAATTGTCTAACTGGAGATGGAAAACTGTTTTTTTTTTTTTTTAACTTTTTATTCGATCGGTAGCCGTTCATTTTTTTTTTTTTGTTTTAATGATCAGCCAAACATTTATTTAATAGCATTTATGTTTTCAGACAGCGCTTCGATCGAAAGAAATTTCATTTGTAGAATATGTAGATAGACGATGTATATTTTCCTTTCAGAAATTCATATACAAAGACTGTTGCCGGCCAAAATTTATAGTAATTCATGTTTTTCTGTCAAAATTCACTTTGTTGTTGTTGTTTTTAATGAATATACACTAATGTGAATCATTTTTTCTATTCGAATCGACGTTTCTAAACAGCCATTTTGTTTGTTTATCATGACGGAAAATGTAGCTCTCCGGAAAAAAACTCTGCAAGCAGCGAAACTGAAAACTTTCGCTGTTCCGCAACGGAATTCCTGACCGGTGTACATGTTCTCATTAGAATATCATTGCAGCGAAACAGAGACGGAATTCGCAATGCCCTTAGATACCGGAATTTCGTCTTGGTGTATTCATACCTTAAATGGCGGACGACGTTCACAACAGTGTTGAAAAATATAAACATTCAGCTTAAAATTGCTTCTGTGATTTCAAACATTTAATAAGATGCAAAAATGATAAAAATATCAATGTCACTCATAAAAGCTTTACTCTTATTAAGTTTATAGCTTAAAGGTAATGATCAATCTTGGACAAACAGGGTTAATGAGTAATTAAATGTATAAATGTACTTGAAGTTTTATTCGTTTTGTTTATAATTTTATGACATTAATTTTGCCAAATATGAATTAAGCCTAAATATTTTTTAGCTTATTTGTTTAGTCAGTCCGCCCAGGAGATAAACGCCATCAAATTGTTCTTTCATATCCTAAGGCTAATAAAAAGGTCTTCAATTTAATGTTAATCAAATGAAATGGACAGAAAAATTACTTACTAACTTATTATAATAATTCTAAGCTACATAAAAAAAATTCTTTCCCCATATTTATAAAATTGCCGATTTTTCTGTTGAACACATATAGGGAGAAACATTTTTTTAAAGTAAGTTAGGATTTTTAGTGAGTAATTTGTTTGGTCTATTTCTTTCGATTCGGATAAGATCTTTGCAATGACACATGTAAGAATCATTTATCTCTTGGACTGTAGTTAACAATTACCATAATAAATACTAAATAGTAAGTAAGCTATTTTTATTTACTATTTAAATTAATCATTGTTTAGAATAAGTGTTCAGTGCTTTTTTCTAATTAAAGTTTGTATTTGTGTTTTCAGCAGTGCTTAACTTGAGTCAAAGAATAACTCAGAGATTCTTTCATCTTGGATCTTCTCTTCTTTTACCACACATTCGCAATGAACTGCTTAAATATGAAGGTGGTTTAGTGGAACTGGACATGGATAACATAACTGGAATAGCTATCATGACCCTTAACAATCCAAAGAGAATGAATGCCATGACTGGTTTGTAGATCTTTGATCCATAATGAACTTCACTCCACTAACTTTCTTTCTCTCTCTTATTATATATGCTCCAAAGGTGACCAAATACAGCCACATGCTACTCTTCATTGAGTTCAATAATGCACCCACTGAAGTTTTAAATCATTTTGTTTTATATTATTACAGATCTATATTTCACTGAAACTAGTTGTATCATGGGGTTGGGATGGCAGTGTGGTAGAGTGCTTAACTTCTAATTGAAAGGTGCCAAGTTCAAGCCATGGTGAAAACCTGGTCTTCTTTCAAGTCTGATTAATATACCTAAGTCTACCAGCTTGATGTAATGCCCGTAGTTGCCCGGGAAGTCTAGGTGCCATGCTACAAAAGTCTATTTTGAAAGCCACTCAAAAGAAAAATAATATAAATGGTCATTTCAATATTCCTAGGATTGGGTGACAGGTCCCAGAGTATATGTCTGAATGGGCTTATTCTTAAGGATGACTCTTACACCACTGAAAGTGACACATAACATTTAAATGTTACAGGAGAGATCTATTAAAAATCAGAAGTAAAAAAATATTTAGCCCCACTGAAACTGCCAACATAATGTTGACTTTTTGTAAATGGTCAATCTAAATTCGTACATTCAAAATAACTATCAAACAGCATTAAAATTTTTATTATGATTGCAGAATTAAAAATCTCTGGCCGGGGACCCATGGCACCTATCCATAAAAACACCTCTGCTATCTCACCTTTATAAGGGAAATTTTTACCTCTCGTAAGGGGGCCCGCTGTTGGGACTTTTGTTTGGGGCCCAGTGCTTAAATGACAGTTTCATTAGTCCAATATTTGCAAACAGTAGTTCTGGTAGCATTTTCTTCATAGACCCACAAAATGCCTTTGCCAATGGCCACCAAAAACTTAAGAAACGACTCTGACTACAGTAATATAGTGGACAGATGATTGTGTGGTAAAGCGCTCGACCACCGACCTGAGGGTCCCTGGTTCAATCTCTGGTGAGGACCAATGCATATTTCAGGTAATGGCTAACGTCTCCACTATGTCTCCCATGGTTCCTCCACGACCATTACACTATGTTGAGGATGAAAGAAGGGCATCATAAAAACCTTCCCACTGGTGGTTTATAGAATCTAAGAGATTTCATCTCATCCTTACAGGGACTTCACACAAAATAATCAGAATACACGTTATTATTATAAATGCTCAATTTGTAACATGGTATATTGTAATTATGCTTAAATGCAGTGTGGGATGGATGGCCAAGTGGTGTAGATACTCGCTGTCTATCTGAGAATTTTTTCCAGGTGAAATTTGGTGCAAAGTCATTCTGCAAGTCCACCCAGCTTTAAATGGGTACCTGACTTAAGTAAATGCAGCTGGGCGTTATGCAGAGGTTTTAGAAACAGATCAATTCTAAACTTCATCAGCCCCGATGGCCCGTTAGGGCTAAGGAAACTTTTCTTTTAAATGCAGTGGTATCTTTATCGGGGACCCATAACATCAAGGGGCCTTTTTTATGAGGCCCACCATCAAATATTTTTCATGTCCCTGATATTTTAACAAAGTCACTACTTCTATGTCTATCAATAATTATTTAAACGAGGATTTTCCCTATTAAATGAATGTTCTATATGGTCTAATTGAATTTTAATCGCATCATTCTGTAGCTCTTTAATTATAAAGTAAGAATCTGTATTTTTTAGAGCATTTTCGAAAAAAAAATGCTCTATTGTCCCCGTTTTGTCTGTCCGTCCGTGTACACCCTAGATCTCAACAACCATAAGTCCTAGACCCATGATGTATATATCATTTTGTAGGTCTTGGCCTGCCAAGAAATGACTTTTTTTCATTTCGCGATCTGACCTCTCAGGGCCGTAAAAGGGGCCTTAGTACCGTTTTTTACTATATAATCTATATTAATAAAGGAGTGCTATATCTCAGCAACTATAAGTCCTAGACCCATGATGTATATATCATTTTGTAGGTCTTAGCCTGCCATGTGTACATCAAAAGTTCATTTCGCGATAGGACCTCTGAGGGCCGGGCTTCAGGGCTCCTAAGGGGCTTATATATTATATATACACCTTGTACGTTCAATAACCCGTTCATTTGGTGCGAAATACTGCAGCACGTAGTTTCACCAAGATTTATTAAGAAACTCATCAAATGAAATAGTAGGCTTGTGTTCTGAGTTTAATTGAAAGTATCAGAGCTATGCAACAATTGACGGAGTTTTTGGACGATTAAATGACTATAATTTAGAATGTTTTCAATTATGAGTCCTATTTCAGTAACCACAAACCACTTGTAGTTAGATTTAAGAGACAATAATTTTTTTTCAAATATAAAGAAACGTCTTTATAATTATTTTTTTTACAAATATATGCATTACACAATTGAATTTATAAACATTTCCAAAATTTACAAATATTTACTGAAAGCTAACAAACGTACTGATACATAACACGAAAATGCGCTAACACGTCCTGTGTCCAGAATGGAACAGGCTTAATTGCTTGTTTCTTTTAATCATGATCGAAAATTGCAATCAAATTTGCATAAGCTTTAACAGAATCAAAAACAAGTCCTCCCTTTGTAACAGAATCAATGACAATTCCTCCCTTTATAATGGGTTTTAACAAAAACTGGACCCCACCCCCTCAACATCCCTACACCAAATGTTGTACAAAAATTTTGAGGTACCCTTTTAAACCATATTATGTACAGCTGACTTATATGTAAAAAAATAAAGAGAATTATATGTATTGAGTTGTTCAAGATTGCAAGCCAATTTTAAAACATATTTTGCCTGTTAAACACATTTAAAATTTCTAAAACAATACAATTTAAGATCATGAACAAATCAAGACAATATATCCTATATAATTTACCTTCCCATAAACAAAAAAATGTCAAACATTTTCTCAACTCCCCTCCCTCCTTCCCATTTAGTTGATGTAATAAATGGATGATGCCATAACTATTTTAAGACCAATTAATGTTATGGGGACGCTTAAGGGGTAACTGTAAATGGCAATTTTAAAGACATGAAGACATATGCCTTTTTCAACTATAATATCACTTTGCAAGAGTTTCTGGCTTTACCAAAAACTCAGCACCACATGTGTTGTTATTATATATGATTTTCATATTTTTTTTTTTTTTCAAAATTGTACAGGCAAAATGATGGTAGACATGTCTGACTGTGTTGGAGAACTTGAATTGTGACATGAGGGGAAAGGGCTGATACTTCATGGTAAGGGAGGCAACCTCTGTTCAGGAGCTGACCTCAGTTTTGTCAAGAAAGCCCTGCATTACGGTGAGGAGATGGCAACCTACCAGCACGACACGCTGACAAGACTCCTTAACCTCCCCTTGATCAGCGTCGCCTTAATTCAGGGTCACACCCTTGGAGGGGGTGCTGAACTTTGCACAGCATGTGACTTTAGAGTTATGTCCCCTAAGGCAAAGATAGGCTTTGTCCATTTAAAAATGGGTTTAACCACAGCATGGGGAGCCGCTACACGTCTCACTAAACTGTTAGGACACAGAAAAACACTGGACCTTTTATGCTCTGCGAAAATCCTTCTGCCATCTGCTGCTTTGAGAATCGGTCTTGTTGATTATGTACTTCCCGAAGATGTGTGCATAGATGAGCTCCAGGAAACTAAGAAATGGCTGCTGGAAAACTTTTGCGCCTTCGACACAGGCCTTGTGCGTGACATCAAATCATTAGTGGTCAGTGCTGAGCATGACAGTGACATTGCACATGCTCTGGAGAAAGAAAGAAAACTATTTGCAAGAACGTGGGGTGGCCCAGCACAGCTAAAAGCTCTAGCAGCCAACATTAAACATAAAGGACCCTTTGTTGAATAATTACTGACAATACCTACTGACAATACTGACATCTTCAATACTGACTTCACTAACTTAGTGGAGGCTATTGGACACTCCTATTGATTTTTTTCTAGCCTTGTATTTTCTTCTAATTCTAGCCATGTTGTTATGTACAAGGTTTTAAAACAAAAAAGGCTCAACATTTTAGAAAAAATAAACAAATACAATATTCTTGATGTATAAGCTCTTATATGGATGCATTGAATAAAAGATTTGTATTATACCCTTCTATAGATAGCATATATTTAATTACTTGTTACTAATTAATGAATGACTATATTTCAAATGTTTTCTATCACCATAATCTTCAAAAATTCAGAACTCGAAAATGTTTTTGTTCAATGCATAGACAGTTATCCTAACTTTGAAACCCAGCGTCTAGATGATTCTCTTGTTTAAATCTAGTAAGTCTAGCGTTTGAAAATGGATGACTCATTGTTAGGTGGTGAGCCCGACAAAGTGAATAATAAAAAATTTCTTTAATGTGAGAATTACATGGGCTTCACAGGCATGGCTAATAAAGGGCACTATACAAGTAATCATTACTGGTTCAATGCGCTGTCAATAGATAACATTGCATTGTTTGAGGGGTCCATTAGATCTGTGATACAATGTTATTCACATGGGTCTATAAAACTATATATATTTATATGTAAGTATGAACATAAAGTAAATTTCAATACAAAAAGAAAACAATTTTAAATAGTGGCTATTTACATTGATATTTATTAGACAGCTAAATAAGTCTCTAGAAATTACATCTAAAAAGTATTACTTCCATGATTATGATTTTTAAAAGCAAAAAGAGACGAAATTCAGAAGAGTGAAAAATTGTCCCAACATTTTCTAGATGGCACTAAATGGTCAGTTACCTATTTAAGGCAACCTGTGCTAAAATCAGTTTCTTTAAAGAAGCGACATACTGTATACCTAAATAAGCAGTAATTATCACAGCTACATTCTCTGATATGCTGGTTGCAACATAAAAAAAAAAACTTAAGATTTTGTAGAAACATTCTGGGTGTGGGCTGAGGCCGCTCAAAGCGCTCTGGTATTCACATAATGACGTGGTGGATCAACGTGTTCACATAATGACGTGGCGGATCAACGTGTTTAGCGCTCTGGTATTCACATAATGACGTGGCGGATCAACGTGTTTGAGCCTCAGACAGATGTCGTTGGCGCTGATATCGAGGAAATTGTAATTCTCCGTCAGCCACGGATCAGTGAACTGGAAGAGTTGACGGTGAAACCGTTGTGGGGGCCACCTTCCCAGATTGAGAGCCTGTGTGGTGAAATATGGCAGCGTCTCGTAGGTCTCACTATCTCGGAGGAGGCGATAACTCAGATCTCTGTAAAATAAAAAACAAAAAAATAGAAACAAATAACTGAACATCAAATTTACTTACAAGTAAGAGTTTTCTAACGAATTTTTCAAAATTCTGTGGCATTTTAAGGCGCTGGTGTATTCTAAAAAAAAAAGTAAAAAAAAATGGTATTTATAGCTTTTAAGATTCTATGTGTTAACAGTCTGAGTAAAGAAAGTAGTCCGTAACGGAATCAGATTAAGCAGAGGATGCGACGTGTGCACGCACTGGGCTTTGCAAAATCTCTATTTAACACGTGTCATTTTATTTTTCATGTCCAAGTCTATTTATAGGACCCATTATCTTCTGCTAATCACGGGGCTCCCACTGGCCTTAGTCCGCCACTAGTCTATGAAAAGAGAAAGTCCTTGCCTGGTCTTGTTTGATACAAACGCTGGTTATCACTTTGCATGTTCGGGGTTTGTTTTTTGTTTCTTATGTGTGTGTGTAATTGTAATATTAACCTGATAGCATTTTCCATTTTCAAATTTAGCGTCGTATTTCTGGATCCCAGTTTCTCCAGAGCTAAAGCGTCAAGGATGAGGAGTCGCCGCCCGTTAATAAGATAGTGTATAAACAAGGGAGCGAACTGATGCAATCCAACTGATGCGGCCCAATTTGCGACCTATAGAATAGACAGTATATGAAAGATGATATACATATATTTGTTAGGGAGACAGTTTGTGAAAGATGATATGCATATATTTGTTAGGAAGACAGTTTATGAAAGATGATATTCTATATCTGTTAGAAAGACCGTTTATGAAAGATGATATGCATCTATATGTTAGGAAGACAGTAGGCCTATAAGAAAGATGATATATCTGTTAGAAAGACAGTTTATGAAAGATGATATGCATCTATATGTTAGGAAGACAAATTTGTTTCGGAGAGTATCACAAAATAATTTGGCATGTTTTGTGATCTCTCCTTCCTGGTCTGAGAGACATACCATGATCCACGGGGGATGGATCATAGGGGTTCTCTAGTCAGGAAAAAAAACCATTACTTGCGAGGGTGGTGGTACTGTGGTCAATGAGGACTATCCGAGACCGCAGTATTCACAGCTGGCGGTGGTGACGGATGTGGTCGGCACACAACACCCTTCCACTCCGTCCCACTCAAGCACACCTGCGCAGCTTGCCATTTCCGGCTGAGGGTACAAGCACACTACACCCTCCCCTCTGTCCGAGTGGCAGGAAAAACCCCTTTCTTTGCCATTCTGGCCGACCGGCAGTACACACACCCTGCTGGTCTGGCCGGTTTGGGCAAGGATCAAAACCCATCTTTCTGCCATCCCTGCAGATGATAGCGGGCACACTCACCCCGCCGCTCTGTAGGCATGGCAGACGTGCATCAGCGCCGCCAACAATGTTGGTGTGGTAGGCACACTACACCCTACCATGCTGGCAATGGCGGCGTTAAAAAAAAATATGTTAGGAAGACAGTTTGTGAAAGATCATATGCATCTATATGTTAGGAAGTTAGTATAAGAAAGATGATATATATCTGTTAGAAAGACAGTTTATGAAAGATGATATGCATATATCTGTTAGGAAGACAATACAAGGATATCTAATTAAAAATGTGCTCATGATCAGCAAATACAGAACGTTGTTTATTTCTTTACATTGGTTTTGTGCCATATGTTGTTGTTGTTTTTTTTTTATGATCAATGATCCTCAACCAGTTAAACGTGACCCCCACATCCTTCCCCATCCCGCAACATTACTGATTTTGTTTTAAAGAAATCTGTATTGACTGAGTTTCAAATCTCACCTGGTAGTGATCGGCGAAATAAAAATCTGGCTTGTCAATACTGTTACGACTTTCGATTCTGATTGCTTCATCCGAAACGAGACGTTCGCGAGGCAGACATTGCCGAAGAAACCCCATGTAGCTAACATTGTTATTCATGTCTAGTTTTCTTGGGTTTGAAGTGAAACCCTGTGAAAGAGAAAACATAACCAATCAACTGATATATATATATATATATATATATATATATATATATATATATATATATATATTCAGCAATGATTATTATTATTATCTATTAAGCTAGTACAATGGATAACTTGGATATTAATTTTAAATAGTGATATATGTTTTAAATCCGAAATAATTGGAAGTAGGCAGTGGCCTAGTGAGGGGGGGGAGGGGCAAGGGCTAGGGGGTCATCATGCCCCGGGCCATACTAAAATGGGGGCGCCAAATGGTATATTTTACATATTATATTATATGGTTTTTTTTAGTGGAGGCAACTAAAAGGTATTGTGCCCCGGGCGCGAGTTAAGCTTACTACGCCACTGGATGTAAGGTCTGCTTTCGGGCCGTCTAGTCCGTTTTAACAGAATTCGACTTGCAAATGTCATATAAGCTGCACTGAGCGCGCGCACACATATTACAACCGACTGCAGACGTTTCTACGGGTAGGCCTTTGATACCCTTATGTAAATTTCCGCCCCAAGTGCGCACATCCACTATCTTTTACTCAGTGCTTTTTTTTTGTAAAAAAAAAAATAGGTGCCGGTACTCAGTGATGGATTGCCTAACTTTTAGCTAAAACCCAGCGTCTAGTTTAGTTCTTATTGCACACAATTTAAAAATAATTCAATTTTAACAAATTAATAATATAATAAATTAATAATAAACGTTAAACTTAGAATACAAGAAAAGTAATAATTTTTTCCCCACATTGAAAAATGTGCCGGTACGCCGTACCGGTGCGTATCGTCACAAAAAAAAAAGCACTGCTTTTACTCACGAAAAATTAGAGGGAACATTGATTCGGGCGCTAAGCGTGTTAGGGCCACGCCTGAGTGTTTGGATGGAACATAAATAAATAACACCATCCCAGCTTTGAGTGATCAGAGGTAACGTGACAGAAGTTTATCTTCAGATTAGTGTACAGCTTGCCCCACATTGTATCTATTTAATGTTTGTCTGTACCACATTGTATCTAGTTAATGTATGTCTGTACCAGGCCCGTAGCGTGCGGGGGGGATGCAGGGGGCGGGCCCCCCTGCGTTTTGTCTGGTCCCCCTCTGCTTGTTTGCTCTACTTCAAAACATTTATTTCCTCCCCCCCCCCTGCTATTGGCCTGGCCCCTGCTGTAGAATTTGCACGCTACAGGGCTGGTCTGTACCACATTGTATCTAGTTAATGTCTGTCTGTACCACATTGTATCTAGTTAATGTCTGTACCACATTGAATCTAGTTAATGTAGGTCTGTACCACATTGTATATCACATTCCATATCTCGATCACATGCCTCACTGCGCTTAACTAAAACGGTGTGAATTTAGAGTCGAAACGGAAATGCCTATCTTTTTACAAAGATTCAACTGCGTCGTCGCAGGAATTTAAAACTTGGCTACCATACTTTCTGGATTTGCTGGTGTTTAAAAAAAAAAACTAATATCTCTGACAAAAGCCATACTTATTGAACACACTACGTCGATTTTGTCATTACCGTCGATTTTGTCATTACCATCGATTTTGTCATTACTGCTTGCTAGTTTTTTATTCCATCTCTGCTATATTTAGCATAATCTCAAGCCTTTTTTTTTATCTAAACGTACATTTCGCATCCATTACTCCCAATATATACTCATTTACTTTATTTTTAATGAAATTCCCAACAAAAATTAGAAAATATCACTGAGAGCTCACCTATGTAATTTATAAAAATGTCAATAACATCGATAATCAATACTAATAAAAATCGATAAGATTTCCAGCTAAACCTAAATATGAGATGATATGGCGGGGAGGGGGGGGGTTGCTTTGTCTAATGGACCGTAATGCACCTTCCCACCTAACTTTTCCAACATTTCCTTATAACTTATAGCTAATTGCCTTATGCATGTGACAAAATAGTGTAGGGTAAACGTGGGTTTGAACAGTAAGCATTGGTAACACAAGAGGCTATAAGTTAGATCCTGGCACAAAGAAAATCCTTAAGAACGCATAATATTTTTGATTTCATAAACTGTGGTTTAAAAACATGTTGTAAATAACTGTTAGAAATCTCAAATTTGGATCGGTTTGTGGGCAACAAACATTTACACGCTAGCCTTGAGCTGAAGATGGAGTATACAAACAGTAAACAGTGAGGGAACAGCTGAAAACTTACTGCCATATGTTAGATAATTGATAAAACAGGGTATCACACATTAAAACTCAACCATTGCTTTAAAACAAATAAATGATGGTAGCTCGACACAGAATTGATTGGTGACATTCAGATAAAGAAAACAAAGGAATACAAATAAAAAAAACCCAGATACTTAAAAACACTTTTATTGAATGAAAGTTTTACCCCCAGGAAGTGTGAAATTAATCTAAATATGATGCCAACCACTTGTGATCTTATTGTATGAACCCCATGTTAATCGATCATCAACATTTCACAGAACAGAGGTATGGTGACTAGAAGTCCCATTTATTGGCGGCCTTAGAGGGTTAATATATAGAGCTCTTAGTGGTGGCAACCAGGGTAACTGCTCTATGCCCATCGATTTGAGAATTTTTGTCGCCCTAAGTGTAACGAAACAAACTGAAAGTTTCAAGAGCAAAGTTGGATGACCCCGCATATCAAACATGCCTACGGTCCAGCATGAATAAATTATCCACAGCACACTATAGTTACATGTCTCCTTTCACCTGTGCGTATTGGTAAACATAATGTAATGTTTCAGTTACTTTTATACAGTTTTCTTATTAAATAATGCACGATGCTTACTAACGTATATGAATTGTTGTTGGCTGGGGGAGTGGGGTGTTCCTCTCAAACCCTCCCCCTCCCAGCTCCTGTCCTCACATTGGTTACTCTAAAACAACAACTCAGTTCCCTGTGATATCCCTGTTGTTATGTATGGGGGTTGGCCAGTTCCCTGTGATATCCCAGATGTTATTATAGGGGGTGGCCACACATGAGGTAGATGAGAGCCCCATTCCGGTCTTATGTGAAAACATATAGGACTACAAGCAAAACAATCCTGACAAGAGCTTCACCATAGTCTATTTTAGTAATGAGATAATAGAAAGAAAAAAAACCCAACTAATTAAGGGAGCCACTGTTGTCAAACTCTTCGGCTAGTTTAGTGTATAAAAGCAGTTATAAACTACCTATTAATGTTTGAGTTTGCTAGATGTGAGATCTCAAAAGAGGCAACATTTCATCCCTATAAGAGACATCAGGTGACGTCATATCGTGTCCAGGTTCCAATCCCAGCAACACAATGCTATTGTCCGTGTATGCCTGGCCATTTAAGTCCCTTCCAACGAAGGGATGCATGCGGAACATCTCTTATCAAAGCTGCCCAAGAGTATAAAGAATTGATTCAAAGAAAAAAAAAATACTCCCAACAAAGAATGGCTATATTGTAAGCCAGTAAATAACAGCTGCAGTATCTACAGCTGACCAGCACTGGGTTTGATTTAATAACTAAATTGTAACTTATTGAATCTGATGCATTTTTTAAAAAATAAGTAAAGAAATAAATAGTAGATTTCTGGCTGATTTTCATTTTATTAATGATAAATAATAGCCCCTTGCTGCAATGAGAAATTTCGTCTGGTCTGCAGTTTGTCAGTTTATATAATGCCTTACAATTTATTAATTAGCTTTCTCTTTTTCTAAGCTATGACAGTAAATAAAAAAAATAAAAAAAAATAATGACAGAGATAATTATCATTTAATTATCTATTAAACCATTTGAATGCTTATGACTATGAAATTGTACACCAATTACAATTTATTTAATTAAAACAATTACATGTATTAAGATTTACTTACACAATTTCCAATACGTTTACAAAAAATAGTGATATCAAAAAGCAGAACATACAATACATGTATAAAAAAAAAATCTGAAAAAAAAAGAGCCAGATAAGCTCAATAAAGAAAAAGCTCCAAGTGAAAACTAAGCAGTGTAATGTAATATTATAGAAAATTTATCATCACAGTGTTCCAGAGACACATTAAAATTAACTAGCATTTAAATTTCTGAAAAAAGGAAGCAACAAGCACATTAAAAAAGATTTTTTTTATCATACTTCATATACAATGACACACTTTACTGAGTGAAAGAACAAACTGAATGTACTAAATTAGTACATAAAAGCTATCATTATGCTAGTTGATATAATGATAATTATTACTTTAAAAAAACACAATACATGAAGTTTCTTGAAAAATAAATTTATAAATTAAAGTACAAACCTTCTAAGAAAAGAAATTAAAATTTATTATAATAATAAAATGTAATGAAAGACTGTAACGTTGAGAAAATAATAATACAATCCACTATGTGAATTTTGTGGGGTTTTTTTCTCTTTACATTTTAGGTTACTGTTTAGAACTATTTCGCAATGAAAATGAAAACACTATTACATTAGAAATGAACAAAAAATTAACTAACCTAAAATACTGATTATATTCAATGATATTTATGTTTTTAGTAAAAAGTGTGTGGTGATAATGATTAATAAATATTTTCAATGTAAAATAATCACACACACATATATATATATATAATGCCTACTCTCACTTCTAGGCTATGTGTGTGTGTCCAAAGCATTAGAAATGGAGGGCAATCCCATTTATACATGTACTAAAATTGAGATATATTAGAAAAAAACAATGCTGGAAAAATCAACCATTAATTGTAGGCTCTATATAGTTGGTTAATACATGGCAAAAAAAATTAATAAAAATATTATTAGAATCTTTAGGGGAAAAAAAAACAACCAAAAAAACAACCCAGCAAATTAACACTTATGTCTACAAACTTGAAAAATATGAGCAATATCAAATATGAATCAAAGCCATTATGTTTATTTACAATTTTTTAAGACCTAGCTTGATTGACAGTAAAGATTCATTTAATTGTTCCTTAAATAGTAAAGATGTCATTATTTTTTTTATTTTAGAAAAAGTATGTAAAAAAGTTACTGAAGACACATAAGGAAAGATAGGTCATCTACATATAATGAGATTGATAGTAAGTTGAAATGTATGAATATGGGAGATATATTACTGACTGAACCAGTTTTTTTCCATTAAAATATTTGTCTTTTTCAAAGATAGATTTATTATTGATTTCAATTCAACTATTTTGGTTCATCACTCTTTTTGTCTTGATCTATTTCATTACTATTTTTGCCTACTGTGCATGCTGTTTAGCTAGCAAGGAACATAAATGGTAAAAATAACAAGCTGTTCTCTAATACAATAACAAATGACACACTTTCCTACAATAGAAAGTGATTAGAACATCAAAGTGATAACAGTTGTAACTTTGATAAGTCCTTGGTGAACAGATACAAAGATTTCAACAGCAATTTTTCCATCCACCCTTTTCACAGCTGTGGTAACTTATAGTTGACTACTTACTGAATAGAAAAAAAAATTATTTCTTATGAAAGAAGATGGATGTCAGCTATCAGAAAATTAAAAAAAAAAAAAGATCTAAAAATATGACAAGAATATGTGACTGGTTACATATTTCATGATGATTCAGGGACATCAAAAACTCCACACACCATATTAGCAGGCAGAGCTTTATCTGAAAAATATTTTAATATATATGTTACCAGTAAAGTATATATTGCAGTTATTTTCATAGAAAACCTAGTTATTCCATGAAAAAACTGATCATGTTCATTAAAGTGTGTAATATGTTATTAATTTAACTAGTTATTCTTTGAAATAACTAGGTATTCTATAAATTAACTAATGAGAGACAGTTAAAGTGTAAAATGAACAATTTATCTAAAATGAAATAACTAGGTATTCTATAATTAACTAATGATAGACAATTAAAATGAAAAAGAAGCAATTTATCTAATTTATGCAGCATATAAATAGTATTTATGGAAACGTACCATAAAATCATTTGTTACAACAAGGATTACTAAAATGACACTCAGAATTACAAAGAACATTATTTCTAAAACAAAAACATTTTTTGTTGACACACTGGGTTTTACACGAAAAATTTTTTAATCTCTGACCAGTACCTAAACTTTGAGCTGTAGCAACCGACCGGAGCGATATTTCTACAACCGGCACTTCTTCGATTTTAATTAGTTTTTGTTCGCAGACACTGAACTGGGATCGGGGATATAATTGTTCTATGCAGCCATTTCTTGTGCCCAATTGGAAAAATCCTTCTTCAGTTATTTTTATGATGATAGCTAAAATTGATTTGGCATCACCTTTTCCTCTGTCAGCTTCAGGCACTGGGATACGGATGGTAAACCCCACAGAGGCTTCAGAATGAGATTTATCAACATAAGTTTCATGTTTTTCGCCTGAATTTCTAAACATTTTTTAGATTTTTTTCTTTCTCTTTGAACATTAAGTTCATTAAAACATAATTTGCAGATTTTCTGCTCAACTTCATCTTTTGAAACAAAATTTTCCAAACATGATGTATGGACAAGCTCCATACATTTGAAGCAAACTATATCTTCTTTGCATTATTTTAAACAGACAACATATACTTTCATAATGGGATTATTAAATACTGTTTGTTAAACTTCTTTTTCATTATCAAGTTGAGAAGAAACATTCATTCCAGTCAAAGTATTTTGTAATTGATCTTCATTGACCAACGAATTAAGTGCTTCCTTCAGAATGGCAGTTGCGAGATATATAATATAGATTATTTTACACTCTAACGGGCTCCAGATCGTTATTCTATGAAATAACTAGTTAAACCATGAAATACAAGAGAGTTTTACACTTTAATGAACACGATCAGTTATTTCATGGAATAACTAGGTATTCTATAAAATAACGGATTTCATACTTTAACGGTAACATATACATAATAATTTATTACAGAAAATTTCCTTGTACATGAGTAAAAAAAATGATGGTAAACCTTTTCTCAACTCTTTTTTTTTTTAGTTTTTTATATACACTGTTATGTTATAAAGCAGACAAGAGAAAACAAACCTATTTGTTTAGGATATGGGAGGTGTAAATTTTTCATGATGCTGATAAACTCATTCTTAGGTTTAATGAGCCTAGGATTGTAGCGAAGCTCTTCGCCAACTGTTGACATGGTTTGACCTATAAATATTTTTTAAATATATAAAAGTATTATTGAAAATAGGGATACAGTACTCATTAACTTATGTATGAATAAACATAAATTAAATAAAAATGAAAGAAATATATGTTTGCTACCTGTGTAGTCATGAGCTGGAAGTACAAAATAGTTTTGAGGTAAACTTAAGATTTTTTTATGAATGGAGTCATACAGTGAGCCAGGATTTCCTAAAAAATATCAACAACAAACTTATTACAAATTTCTCTTGGTATATTAAAATATAATGAATATAGCTATAATGCTTTTAAGTTGAAAATAAACATTGTTTGATAAAAATTAATTTGTCTTTATTTTTAAGTCCTGAAAAAAATTACCATAAGCTGCTTAGCGCTGTTTTATTTAAGATGTTTTTTTTACCTTGCTGAAAGTCAGTTCTACCACAACCTCGAATAAGTAAAGCATCTCCAGTAAACACCAAACCTTTCTCATGCAATACAAATGTCATGCAACCTTTAGAAAAAGAATATCCATCAATGTATTAGAAAAATGGAAGCTTTACCATAAAGTAGAGCAAAATAAATTATCAGAAAGTAAATGTTGTGATAACAACAAGATTTAGATAGCTACCAACTTTGTAATGATAGTTATAAATTACGGCCCTGAGAGGTCAGATCGCGAAATGGAAAAAAGTCATTTCTTGGCAGGCCAAGACCTACAAAATGATATATACATCATGGGTCTAAGACTTATGGTTGCTGAAATATAGGGCGGTCCATTATTAATATAGCTTATATAGTAAAAAACGGTACTTTATAAGGCCCCTTTTATGGCCCTGAGAGGTCAGATCGCGAAATGGAAAAAAGCTATTTCTTGGCAGGCCAAGACCTACAAAATGATATATACATCATGGGTCTAGGACTTATGGTTGTTGAGATCTAGGGTGATGACAGACAGACAGACAGACAAAACGGGGACAATAGAGCATTTTTTTTCGAAAATGCTCTAAAAAATTATTTATTTTACCATCAAATCAAATCGTAGAAGGTGCTTGAATATGTCAGTATTTTATTCCTTTTCTTAACGCTTAATGCAAATGATGACTAGTTAAATACAGCGGCACCTCTGGTTATGAGCTTAAATAGTTCCAGAGTTCAGTTCGTAACCTAAAACATTTGTAGCTTGAACATTGAAATTAATGACGATCTGTTTTAAGATATAAGTACTTTTCTTTTATGACATCCGGACGAAAACATAACTTCACAAATTAAAATTGGGGAAAAAAAACAAATAAATAAATTAAATGTAAAATTTAAAATTATCTCCGCCAAGGCACATCGGCACATGGAATGTCAGGACCATGTTTGAGGCAGGAAAGAGTATCAGCAGAGATGAGGGAGAACAACCTGGTCATCTTAGGCATTGGCGAGACAAGGTGGACACAAGCTGGACAGAAACGACTGATATCAGGAGAGCAGCTGCTATACTCTGGACATGAAGAGATTGATGCACCTCACTCTCAGGGAGTGGGGCTTATGCTGTTCAAACAGTCACAGGGTCACTATCTATTGAGTGGGAAGTACATGGTCCCAGGATCATAACTGCCTTCTTCCGTACAAAGAAAAAGAAGATCAAAACAAATATAATCCAGTGTTATGCACAACAAACGACAGCGACGAAGAGGAAAAAGATCAGTTCTACAGCCGAATCCAAAAGATTCTTCAGAATTTCCCAGACAAGGACCTCACAATCGTCATGGGAGACCTCAATGCCAAGAAAGGGACCGACAACACTGGATATGAACAAGTCATGGGCACTCATGCTCTTGGGGTATATGGATATCTCCAGACAGCACAAATGAGAACCAGATCGATCATATCTGCATCAACAAAAAATTTAAAAGGTCATTACAAGATGTTAGAGTGAAAAGAGGGGCAGACGTAGCATTGGACCATCACCTGGTAGTAGCAAGAGTGAAGCTGAAACTAACGAGAATTCACAACAGCATATCAGACAGAAGAGTCAAATACAACATTAGCCTTCTGAAAGACCCTAAAACAAAAGAGCAGTTCAACTTAGTGCTGAAGAATAAATATAAAGTGCTTCAAGAATTGGTTGAAGAGGAATATAGTGTACACAATATATGGAAGAAAGTGAAAGAGACATTAAGATCATCATGCCCAGATGTAGTGGGGCAAACGTCAAATCAGTCCTGCTGTATGAAGCGGAAGCGTGAAAGATGTCTAAGACCACAATAAAGAAAGTGCAAACTGTTACCAACAGCTGCCTCAGAAGAATCCTCTAAATGCGCTGGCCGGACACCATCAGCATGTCAGCCTTTTGGAAAGGACATGCCAACATCTCAGCTGAAGAAGAGATCAGAAAGAGGCGATGGGGCTGGATAGGACACACCCTACGCAAACAAGCGGCCAGTGTCAAAAGGCAGGCACTGAGGTGGAACCCCCAAGGTAAATGGAAGAGAGGCCGCCTAAGAAACACCTGGCGTCGAGACCTGGAAGCGGACACCATAAAGATGGGACACACCTGGAATCAGCTGGAGAAGATGGCAAAGAACAGAGGACTCTGGAGATCTGTTGTTGGTGGCCCATACCCTACCATAGGTAAAGGGCAATGTTGATGAAAATAAAAAAATTATCTATCCTTCTTAACAAGAAAATTATCTTCGGAAATGGGTTACATTTTGCTATTACTTGGCAGCTGACTAGAAATCTTTCTGCACCAAGAAACTATCATAGGAAATTTGTCGCATCCTTTGCTGGATAATCTTTCAGAAGTTGGCCATCACATTATCATTCATGAGGTTTACGGTTATGTGAGAAACAAGTTTGCCTGGATGATGGTTCACAATGAAGTCTCTGGCCTTAGTTAAGTAATCATGGCTATATAGTTTCTTACCATCTGTATGTCCTGGTGTGCTTCGTGCCTCGAGCTGATATTTTCCAAATTTAATCAAGTCTCCTTCCTTAATTTTAACATCAGCTTTTGCTTTGCTGACTTCAGCTATGACACTTTTGCAAGTAGGAATGAGTTTCTTTATTGAACCAGAACCTGTCACATGGTCAGCATGAACATGTGTATTGGCTGAAAAAAAATAATGAAAGATTAGAAAATCCAGAACATACAAATAATGCTTCACTATAAGAAGACTACATTTATAAGGTATATTTATTGATAACTTGGACTTAATCGAGCACAAAAAAAATTACCTGCATAAAGAAGATTTAGCCCAAGTTCATGCACAATTTTGACATCCCTGTCCACTGTTTCCAGAACAGGATCGATGATAACAGCATCATTAGTTTCTGGATCAGCCAAAATGTAAGTATATGTGTATGATTTATATTCTAAGAGCTGCAGAAGTTCATATCAATAATTTAAAAAAAATATTAATTTTGACAAAAAAAAAGTAACAAACAATTGACATTCTACACAAAGTTTTGAATATTTGTTGTTGAATTTATATCTTTTTCTAAATCAAAAAAATTGTTATTAGTTGTTTTTTTTTTATTCCAACTACTTGTTAGTTATTGTGTTTTTGAGCAATGTGTATTATTTAGTTGTTTTAATTTTTTTTATCAGCCGATGCTGGTAAAAGTAGAGGATTTATTTAAACTGCTGTAATTGAAAACTAAACCATTTGAAAAAAATACTAAGCTATAGAAAATGAAGAGTAAAACTGTTAGGTAAAGGGGACAACATTTGAAGCTAACTCTACTATTAAACAGCACACATAACAGAACAGATGGATTACAATTAGCAATGACATGTAATCTGTATTTACTAAAAGGCTAACAGTCTGGTGCTCTTCAGATAAATACATTAATTTCTGAAATAGTATTAGTGATTTGCTGGTTAACCTAGCACCAGACCAAATTTCAGGCTAACACTGTAGTGGGTCTGTAGTGGTACTAACACTTACTAACACAGTTTTACAATGTACGTAACAATCATTACAATGTTTGTAACACTACACTCTACAGTAACACTAATTATATGTTTTACTTACCTGTCTGAATATAAAATCCGAGCCAAAAGGCCCAGTGCATGTTGATTTACTCATCTGTCTTTTTGGTGTTGAAAAAGATGAATTAAAAGGGTGTACTAAATTATAATGAATGTCGCGTTTTTGCCCCAAAAAAGGACTAGTTGCTAGAAAACGTAAAGCACTCAGACTGTGAAGTGCACCAGTGACTGACAATGTTCTAGACAAAGTAGAACTGACTGAGCTGCAAAGCATTGTAAACTGATTTAAACAATTGATTGACTTCATTTTAACTATTCTACTAACACACTAATACGTGACGATTAGGAGAAACGTCCTTGCTAATGCAGAAAACTAGCCTACTTTAACCCTGGCCAGAATCAAATGTTTACTTGCAATAACGTGCTTTTGTTGTCATTAATGCGCATGCGTAGTAACTAGTAGCTTAGGATAAAAGAAAAGGAAACTTCAAACTTCAATTTGAAGTTCAAACACATTTTATAACCATAATTTATGGCTTAAGGAATTACAACAAATTGAAAAAAAAATAGATATAAATGTTTATACTTAAAGTATGGTTATAAACTTTCTAAATATTATACATTCTCTACATATATTGTTATTTAGGTCAAGGTTGAGGGTGTGTCAGTTGGGTCCAATCATAAAAAAAGAAACAGTCATGTCACGTAACCAATATCCCACATCACCATGAATGAACTGCTGCGTTGTCCAGTATGTGACAGAGACCGAGAGAGCGTGTGATTTTTTTAAACCCCACTCATGCTGTATGATGCAAAAATGGAATTCGAATTATAAAATTTGTTGTAAACGTTGAAAGTATGCTTTTTGCATTTTAAACATTAAAAATTCGATTGATTCTGACGAGTCAAAGACACAATTGATTGTTATATAATTATAACATTTAGGCTTAGCTTTAGGCTTAGGTCATTACATTAAATGATTAGAATTTGGACTAGTCTCATTAGATTAGATTAAAAGAGACTTTTTATACTGTATAGACATACCTACCGTTAGCCATTAGTTTGAACACTGTACTTTTAAGATTATTGTCAATCAGAATCTTTATATTTTGTCTACGTTTCTTTTATTATAGAATATAGCTCCGTGGGTTCTTCATATTAAAATAATAATAATAAAGTAGGTTATTATCAGTGTCAAAAATTAATGATGTCAATTCTAGTCAAAGCCAACCACAACAGTGCAATTTTAAGGTAATGCATACATGTGCAGTTAATTTCTATTTTGCTTTTCATATTTGTTTACTATTTTAGTCTATAGATCAACATCTTTAAATCTTAGGTTTGACTCTCTTCCTCTTTTACACCGATCGATTATCATTATATATATATATATATATATATATATATATATATATAATACATTGATATACTAGTGTTTTGTCAGTACCCATTACATAGACAGATCAAAATTAATCGTGCCAAGCCATTATTGCTGTAATGACGTCATATAAATTTACGTTGACAGCGGTCTAAAAACTCTGCACACTCAGATACGTCATATATATAAGTTATTGAAATTAGTTTGAACATTGGTTAGTGTTCGTACCATTGAGATAAATTAATTTTGTTAACATTTTGACCATCTCTTTATGGTGACGTTGCATATTCTTCGATTTACAGTCTAAATCGCTTGCTTCAATCTATAAAAGAATAATGTAAGAAATTTCATTCATATATATTCATTTCGCATACATTTCGATTTTGTGTCTGTACTGGCAGTGTCAATAATAATTGTATCGTTAACCATCTAATTAGAAATCAAATGTAAGTGTCGGACTCGGGAAAGTAAATGAAAGCAACCGTGGCATTCAATTAATCCTTTTTCACTCACCATTTTAGGGCTGGCTTTATTTTATAATAAACTTTTCTAACGTTTATTTACCATTTCAGAGAGGTTATTTAAAAATTGACAATAAAAAATTTGCCTTTATTTCAGGTGACATATTCAGATTTGTCTTTTAGAAATAAAAATTGAAATTTCAATTGTTACAGTAGTGAATAATTGTAATATTTATAGCAGTATTTATAAGATGGAACCAGGTTAAAATATATTATTGTTATACAGAGGCAGCCAATATATGTGGGCCTAGAACAAACATTTAAGTTTACTTAGGAAAAAAACAGTCCAAGCAACAGAGCCTGGGGTGGTCTGGACCCTATAGCCACACCCTAATTAAGGCTCCTACTGATGAAAAGAAGTCACATAAGCACACACACACATATAATATAGGTATATTATGCAGATGTAATGATTTTTTTTGTTTATTATGATGCAAAATTTTCAGGAGTTTTGTATCAGAGTTGTGATTTTAGAGCTCATTGTTTGTAAGCAGTTAAATTGTTCAAAGTAAAAAAACATGATTATGACCTTATGTTAATAAAACAAATATTCTTTATTATCCTTCACAGAACCTGCATAATGGCACCATTTTTCATGTTTGCAGCATCAACTGTCTTTGGTACTGTAGCAGCAGCTGCAGAAAGTAAGTAATGATAGCTTTGAAAAGGACCTTTGAAAATTATACCAGTAGTCTGCATCCTTTTTGAAATGATGGAACACTAACATTAGTCTGCATCCTTTTTGAAATGATGGAACACTAACATTTTAATTTATTTTCTTTTGCCAAATTGCAATCTTTAGAGAAGCCCTGAATTATTCAGATGCTTTATTTTCCTCAAACTTGCAATTCATCAATTAAAAAAAACTATTAAATCAAATTTAGTTTTTATTTAGGTAAATATTTAGAATTGGTATAAATGTGATGTTAATAGTTTAAATGTATACAAATTAAAAAATATTAACTTGAAACATATATTAAAATTTGTAGGCTGGGGTAAAAATATCAAATGGGTGACTTTTAAAGAAGCACAGAAGCTTGCTAAGGAGCAGTAAGTATTTATTCCAAATTACATGTTTACAATTAAATATTCTATAATTTTACTAACTGATTAATATGCATGGCAGGGTATTATTTCTATACTAGCTGTACCCTGCAAAACCTTTGCATAAAGTTATATTCCGTTAGGTTTGATCAGTTATTTTCATTTTTTTTTACAAATTTAAAGATACAATATGTTGTAGAAATACAAAAAAAAAAAATAAACATTAAAACGGAATTATTTCACATTTTGGCCTTTGGGTTTCATTTTGGAAAACCGCAGAAACCATTAAAAACTAGATTTAAGACGCCAATTTGAATTCTTGATTTCTACTTTCGATTTAACGCAGATGTGAAACCACTATTATTTATATAGATTACAAACATTAAAAAATGTCACTTTTAACAAGCATCATAACACAATTTCCACAATTAAGCTAATTCATTTTTCCCTGACGAGTTGAAAGTTTAATTCAAGTGAGATAATTGCGCAAGTCATGTCAAATGTAATTCTGGGACTGTAAAAAATTTTGGTTAGTGGTAAAATATATCAAAGACTTATTGAGCCCAAAAGATGCATTATTTGCTTCAAGGAATTAATATCTTATTATTTTTTTTTTTTAATTCTAGCTTATCAGACAACAGCGTGAAAAAATAATTTACTTCTAATTTGCTATGTTTAATTTTTGCTAGTGTCTATCACATTTGTTGGTTGGAAAAAAAATTCCTATGGTATTCATTTTTGGAGCTAAGTCTTAATACAATTTTCATTATATAAATTTATATTATTCATAAATTGAAAAAAAAACAACTTTAAAACTAAGAAGTGTTTATTATATATAACTCTTAGAAATAAACCAACCATGGTTCTTGTTACCAAGACTTGGTGCAGAGCATGCAAAGGTAAAGATTGACATTGCTAGTTTTAATTTATTTAAAACTAAATGATTTTATAAATTAGTATTCTCTTTATCAATTTACATAATACATACATCTGATGTTGTAATATTAGACCACTATTGAAAATGATTATGCCTCTATCATAAAATGGCATTGTTTGTTAATTATTTTGATTTTGCAGTTTTTAAAATTAAAACTACTAATAGTAGTGTGTACAAAAATTAGGACAGTTCTGTGCTTACCGCTAGAATTTAAATTGTATATGTACATGTGTGATTCTTTTTTTTTCTAGCACTGAGACCAAAGTTTGCCAGCAATCAGGAAATAGAAAAAATGAGCTCCGAATTTATTATGGTAAACCTTGAGGTGAGGACAATGTTAATTAATCAATTGAATAAAGAATTTGGTTCCGCTAAAATTATTTTATTCTATAAGACTACTATTTGTACAATGTATTCAAGCAGTCTGGAATTTATTAAATATTTTTGTCTAAGGATGAAGATGAGCCAAGGAATGTTGATCTTCAGCCTGATGGAACATACTTTCCAAGAATTTTGTTTTTAGGTAACACATGTATTGTGATATTTTTTTGTGTCTAAAAATATTCTTAAAAAAAGTCTTTGAACTCTTAAGCTTAAAATAAAAGATACCTCAAATTAAAAAAAAATCAAAACATTACAGCTGCTGAATCATATCAGAAAATATTGATCATGAGTTAAGAAAAGTGGTTTGCTGAATTTTTGCCTTATCCTTTACTACATACATATCATGAAGCAGAAATTAATCTCTTTTTTTTTTGTTACAAGACTCAGATGGTTACTTGATGAAAGATATATATAACAGAGAGGGAAGCAGTCAGTACCGATATTATTATAGTGATAGTAATCCTAGTAAGTACTAAACAATTCATGTCCTACTTACAGATCAACATGGTCATCTTATGAGACATGTTATGCACAAAAAGTCTGGTGCCTACAAATATTATTATCCTGAGCCCAATTCAAGTAAATGATTTTTAAAAAGTTAACGATTGTTTGAATTTTCTTTTATTGTTAAGCTGTTATTTTTTTTTAACTTTGAAACAAAAATTTTTGTTTTGTTGATTTTTTTTAAATTAAATGAGAAGTTAAAAAAAAACGTAAGATTATTTTCTAAGCTTTAACTAACTTATGTTATGAAGCTTGCTCAAAGATTTCTATAAAACTTTTGCTCCAGTGTTAACTTACCTAAATAAATAATAATTACATGTAATAAGCTTTTAAATGTTGGCTCACTCTTACTCTTTTGATGATTTAGATCTATTGTAATTGAAGTCTTCTATATCTAGATTCATGACCCATGAGTAATGTGATTTTAATGCATGGACCCGTGGGCTCCCAGTAGACTGTTATACTAAAAATTACTCTGATTTGAGACGAAGAAACAAACATTGAACTCAAATGACTGGTTTTTATTTTTTATTTTTATTGACTATTACAAAGTATGAAGCCACTACAAAGAATAAATTCTTTTTATATATTTAGGGAATATATGATTAATTATGTCTTACTTTTAAACATATGATCAATTATAAAACCTCTCATTCCAGTTGTTGAAAATATGAAGGAAGTCTTACGAAGTGCTGGCCAGAAAGGAGTGAAAGGAAAAGAGCTGTAACTGAACTGAATCGCTCTGAAAATAAATCACACGGGCTAGTCAGCTTGTAAAAATATTTTTATAGAATGTTTTATAAAAAAAATCATTTTTATCCTCACATTTATTCATCATGTTCTATTGAATCTTTTTAACATCTTTTTCATATGATGATGCATTTTTTTTTTTTTTTGAGAAATAAAGATTATTGTGCCTTTTTAAAGGGGTCTATTTTGTATGAATTTTTAGAATTATTATTCATTTTTGTTGTGTACAATTTTTAAATATCTAAAGCTCTTAAAAATTGTTTCCATTACAGTTGCTTGGACTCGATGTGACAAAGTTAGTTCCCTTTAGTTAATATGTACAAAATTTGGTAAATTTGTAATTACATCACACTACACAAACGATTCATCATACTATACCAAGCTAATTTTAAAATTTATTGCTTACCCATTGTATAGTTTTATTGAAAAGAACTTCCACTAAAAATGTGAAAACTAAATTTAATAGTACATTTAAAATGATCATATCATAAACAAATATTGTTGAACTTGTATAAAGTTTGAGAGTATATATTTGTGTCATCATCATGTTTCCTTTTAGTTCCTTGTGGAACATAGGGCCTCTGTGAAAGCTCGCCACTTGTCACGATCTCTAGCAAGTTTTTTAAGCTCTTCCCAGCTCTTCCCTGATCGCCCGGTCTCATCTAGTATACTGCGTCTCCATGTGCGCTTGGGTCTTCCTCTGTGACGTTTGCCTTGAGGATTCCAGTCTAAGGCCTGCCTGGTTCTGTTGTTTGTATCTTTTCTAAGAGTGTGTCCAATCCATTTCCACTTTCTCTCTAGAATTTGTTGCACAATGGATCTCTGTCCACACTTCTTCCACAATTTGGTGTTCTCTAACTTGTCATACCACTTTACTTTCATTATGTTCCTTAGACATCTGTTGATGAAGGTCTGTAGTCGATTACTTGTTGTCTCTGTTGTTTTCCAAGTTTCAGACCCATAGAGTAGGATAGATTTCACATTGGTGTTAAAGATTCTTAATTTGGTTTTAGAAAAAATGTATGTGGATCTCCAGACGACTTTTAGATTAGCGAATGCTTGGCGTGCCAGGTTTATTCTACGTTCTATGTCTTCGTCTGTTCCTCCTGTTATACTGACCACACTCCCTAGGTATACAAAGTTTTCTACCTGTTGTAGACTTTGATTCCCTACTTCTATTGTGCCATCTTGTTGTTGGTTGATTTTCAGAATATTTGTTTTTTGCTGGTTTATCTTGAGACCAACTCTCTGTCCAGTACTATCCAGGGCTGAGACTTTCTCTTGCATGTCTTGTAATTTGTGGGACAGTATGGCCAGGTCGTCTGCGAACTCTAAGTCTTCTAGCCTCTTCACCAGGTTCCACTGGATTCCTTTACCAGAGTCAGCATAAGCCTCTCTGGTTACCCAGTCTAGAACCAGAAGAAACAGAAGTGGTGAAAGGAGGCATCCCTGCTTGACTCCAGTTGTAATGCTGAATTCCTCTGATACTCTACCATTGTGTACTACTTGGCATGTGAAGTTTAAGTAGAGGTTTTTAATGATGGTTATTATCTTGGTTGGTATCCCATAGTGCCTCATGATTGTCCACATTGTCTCTCTGTCAATACTATCGAAGGCCTTTTCAAAGTCTACAAATGTGACATAGAGAGGGCATTGCCATTCAATAGTTTGTTCAATGATGATACGTAGAGTGGCAATCTGGTCAATGCATGACCTTCCTCTTCTGAACCCAGCCTGTTCCTCTCTTAGGAGGCTGTCGCAAGCTTCTTTTATTCTGGTGAGTAGTATTCTGCTAAATACTTTGCTTGGCACCGAGAGTAGGGTGATTCCTCGCCATTTATCACATTGTGATAGATCTCCTTTCTTTGGGATCTTGATCAGTAGGCCTTTTTTCCATTCTGCAGGAGGAGTTTCGGTTGACCAAATTTTATTAAATATATTATGAAGTTGGTTAACAATTCCAGTTCCTCCTTATTTTAGGACTTCGGGTGGTATATTGTCGGTGCCTGCTGCTTTACCTGTCTTCATTTGGCGTAGTGCCTTCCATATTTCTTCTTTGGATATCTCTTCTATGTTTATATTCAGTGTTTTACCTGTAATAAGGACAGGTGGATTCAGAGGGGTTGGTCTGTTCAGCATTTCCTGGAAATATTCTTTCCATCTCTTAAGTTGATCATCAATGGAAGAGAGGAGCTTGCCTTGTTTGTCTCGTACTGGTACGTGATAATTTGATTTCTTGCCACTCAGGATTTTAGTGATTTTGTACAGCTGTTTCATGTCATTTTTCCCTGCTGCCTCTTCTGCTCGTTCTGCCATTCTATTGTAGAAGGTTCTTTTATCCTTTCTGAGCATTTTTGAGACTGCTTTTGAGGTTGTGTTGTATTCTTGTTGGGTGAGCTGTTTATGCCTCCTTGTTTTTGCTTGGTTTACCATTTGTTTTGCCCGTTTCCTGTCTTCGATTTTTTTCCATGTCTCTTCTTTTATCCAGTGCTTTTTGTTTTCCTGTGTTGGGCTTAATATTTCTTTGCATGTCCTTATGATGGTGTCTTTGAAGTTGTTCCAGGTTTTGTCTATGTCATCCTCTGTGTCATCTGGTTGTAGGGCAGAAAATCTGTTTTGGAGTGTGACTTGAAATTCATTTCTCTTTTGTTCTTGCTGAAGTTTTTCTTAGTCAAATCTTATTCTCCCACTGGCTTTTCTCCTTTGTTTGGCTAGTTTTATTTTGAGCTTGGCTACAACCAGGTGGTGGTCCGATCCAATGTCTGCTCCTCTTTTGGCTCTTACATCTTGTAATGTACTCCTCCATGTACGACGTATCGCAATGTGGTCGATTTGATTCTCTGTTTGTTGGTCTGGTGAGATCCATGTTGCCTTGTGACAGTTTTTGTGAGGGAAAATGCTGCCACCTATAACCAGTTCGTTGTTGGTACAGAAGTTGGTGAACAACTCTCCATTTTCATTTAGGTTGCCCATTCCATGCATGCCCATTGTCTTTTCTTTTCCCTTGTTATTGTTTCCAATTTTGGCATTCATATCTCCCATGAGTATCAATATGTCTCTTTTGGGTATTTTGTCGACTGTACACTGCAGTTGTTCGTAGAAGGTAGCCTTGTCCTCTTCGTGTGAAGGATTTGTTGGAGCATAGCACATGATGATGTGGACGTTTTTAAACCTGGACAGGAACTTGGCTCTAATTATTCTTTCAGAAACGGGTTCCCATTCAAGGAGGCAATTAAAGGCCTTTTTCTTTAACAGAAATGCCACTCCATTTTCGTGGTTATCATCTTCATTTTCTTTCCCAGAGAAGAGCATTGTTTCGCCTGACTGTAGTCTAGTTTCCCCGAAGGTGTTCCACCTGACTTCGCTTAAGCCCAGTATTTGTAGTTGGTAGCTGGACATCTCTTTTGCAACTTGGGCGCATCTCCCTGGTTCTAAGAGAGTTCGGACATTCCAGGTTCCCAGTATGAATGGTGTCTTTTGGATTAGGAAGGCTTTTGTTTTCATTGGTTTGAGCAGAGTAGTCGGCCATGTAGGATTCTGATGAATTTCCCCACATGACTTCATTAATCTCCTTTGTGGAGCTCTGCTCTCTCCTCTGATTGTGTTTTCTGGCTTGTCTTTCCTTTTGGTTTCTATAACGAGTTTTTTTTTCCATGGCTGGGTTGTTGGCCCTGCGCACAACCATCTGGGATGATTCCCTTTCAGCTCTCTGGATAGCTGCCTTGCATTTCGGGCAAGGTTCCCTAGCCTTTGTGGATCCCTCCACTTCCTGTAAGGCAACAGGTTTTGCTGATTTTGGTCCGCCCCGGGTATCTGATTTCCCCGGTACCTACCATATCTGGTGGGCATTCCCCTATCCGCCACCTGGGGAGGCGCTCGATGGAAGATCAGCAACTCCACACGAGATATATTAGTGTAGTGCCCATATTTTTCCATCAAATGAATCTCTCTTGTAAAAATTGATAAAAGTAAATGAAGTAAAAGATATATTATCTTTGTTGATATTAATATGAATATTAAAATGAACGAATTTTTAGGTTTTTCAAAAAAATAAAAGTTGTATAAATTTAATATATTTTGACATTATTAGTAATACAATTTTATATGCAGAATTACAAAAATTAAATGTACATAATGTGTAGTTAATATTGCCACTGATTATTTGATAGCAGCTTTCACATAGGAATACTATGATGTCATTTAATTTAGATTCAGAGCCATCTATTTGTCATCATGGTCCCTGGTTACTTTCAAAAGACTGTTTATGTCAGCGGCTGATCAGCGACTAACTTGTAAAGGGTTCAATCCCTGGTAAAGCCAAAAATATTCTCCGCTTACTTGGAGAGGAGATGGAATCCCACAGAAAGGTCGTTAGAAAGCACATCTGTTGGTGTATCCATTCGCTCCCCCAACAACCTCATCGTTTATGGGTATAAAAAATGTTTTAAAGGGTGAGGTATTTTCAGGTCCTGATGATTGGGTACCTGACTTTAAGACGGCTGGGCGTTGTGCTAATCACACAATCCCTTTATATGCCGAGGTTACTGAAATAGGGGACAGAGGCTTAAGGGAACTTTATCAATAGCTGTTATCCATGTATTTGGGGCCCTAATATACTATAATGTCATATATTATGAGACATGTTATGCACAAAAAGTCCGGTGCATTTAACCTGAACCCCTTTAGGGTTTACCCTACCTTTTGGCGAGCATGTTATCAATATAGACCTGCCAGAAAGTTTAACTTTTAAGAACTAGTAAACAACTCTAGAAAGATTTTTTAGAAGTGTTTTTTAATAGCATCACATTATATTTTAAAATTTGATTGAATTTACCTATACACCAGAACGGCTTTGCAAATAAGGGCGAGGAATTAAGTTGTGCACCGTCATTAATTTCATGATACATTCAAAAAAGTTGAAATATTGGGAGGTCTGGCAAAAGATATCAGAATCCAGAAGCAAAAAAAAATGTTAGGGTGTGCGAAAGAGAATTGATGACAAAAAATGTGGTATACATACAACGGATCCAGTTTAAAACGAATAGCTAATAATTCTGTTTTCTACACTTATACGTTATCATACACAAACTTTATTTTTTAGAATGAATGTTGGGTAGCAGTTTACGAAATAATTTAATATTAACTTTATTTAGATGAAAGTTATATATATATATATATATATATATATATATATATATATATATATATTTAAACTTGTATTTATTTTATTATGATTGATTATGCTAACTATATTCAATAAACAAAGTACCATTATATAGCATTTTCTATAAATATGACTATGACCGGCAACACTCACGCCTCTTCCCTGTCGGCAGTGAATTGAAGCGATCTTGAATAATTAAACAGCTTGTAACAAAAAGATTTTTTTTATGTTTATGAGTAAAAAGCCAGTTACGGTTTGCATCTGCATCATTCGCTAGTTTGTGCAAGAAAATAAAACAGCAGTAAATAACGCCCTTCAGTAGACTCTCTCTTTGGTATATAGGTCGTATGCTCCTTTCTAAAGGACCTAATCTAAAAAGAAAATTCTTTCTTTGTCTGGTGTTGGTGAAGTACAAAAATCTAAACAAACACTTGGCATAAGCACCTTAATAAGTTTTTAATTAGTCTCATTTTCTCTTGTTTATTTTTTTTTTCAAATCTTGTAACTTAATTTTAGACGACATGTTCTAATTTAGTAATAAACCTCTAATTCCGGCACGATGTTTGATAATTTTGACTGCATGAATGAACATCATGTGTAATTTTGAAGCTACTTACATTTTAGCAATGTTTGAATAAGAACTAAAGATGTCTTTACAATAGTTGATAAGTAGCAATCAATTAACAAAAAATCTACATATTTAGATGGGTAACCGCCCAAGCTTTCCAAAAGCAATATAGGCCTATAAGGCAACACCCAATGAGAAAAGGCCTAAAGGCAGACCAAGAGGTAGATGGTTGGAGGAAGTGGAGAAAGACATAGGAGTGAGAGAGTGGAGGAAGAAGACCATGGATCGGGAAAAGTGGAGAAGAGTGGTGTGGCAGGCCAGGGCCCTAAATGGGCTGTAGAGCCCAAGGAAGAAGAAGAAGAACCACCCAAGCTTAACTTTGTAGTAATATTTATATAGATGATCTTATATGGTGAGATCAGATAGCTATAAAAACAAAAAAAAAACATAAGTACAGAGCGGGACCATTGAGAGTAGGTCAGAGATAAGAAAAGCAGTGGCGCAACCAGACCAAATCATCAATACATATTTTACTATATAAAGTTACTAAAAAGACTGTCAAACTGTCTTATTTTCTATATGTGAGCCCCCCCCCCCCCAGCATTTTTTGCTAGTTGCGCCACTGGAGAAAAGGTAAATTGGTTCCCAAAAGTTTTTTGTCAGTAAAATTTTATTTTGAAATTTTAAATTTTACAGTATATACTCTCAAAACAAAATATAGTGAGAACGCGCATAAAAAATTGTGCTGACGTAATGTTTCGTAAGCCGTAAAAGTGTGTATCTAGACAACCGATATGACGTAAGTCAGTAGAGACCAAGTTACTGTGTGTGCAGCTCTGTTAAAAAAATAATTAAAACAACAACTTTCGTTAGAATTAAACCATAATAATTCTAACTCAATATTTAAACAGAAATGGCGCAATTGTTTTCACTTGCGGCTTCAGCATTTATTGGAAGTGTATCTGCGGCTGTTGAACAAGCGAAGAGTGAGTATTCAGTATACATACTTACATACATACATACATACATACATATATAAGGGCCCTAGGTAAATACATTTTCAAGGCGCCGCTTGCAAATCTACGGCCCTAATCTTTAAAACCGGTGCATCTGACTGGCTCAAATTTTTTTAGTAATATTTCCCCGTGATAAATTCGATATTTAGCCCTTTCTTGTTCTGGGCCTAAGCCTAAACAGGCCCCTTTAGTATCGAGTATACTAAAGCAGCCCAGTGCTTTCTGTATTACCCCTGTTCTCCCACCTACAACCCCCCATGTAAATTTCATCCATTAGAAATTTATACTGCCCTCATTGAGTTGAGAGCTAAGGCACATTGATGCCTAGGCATCCGACGTGTTCCGATTACACCTCTAGAGCATTAGACATTTATAAACATGGTCATAAACACAGATTCTAAATGTTTATCCGACATTGACAACAATAAACTTTGGGCAGAGGATACGAGATTAAGACAAACGAACCCATCATCACTGGATCAAGTAAATCCTTTTATATCTCAAAAGTCAAACCTTTGGAGCAAATCTACAACCTTTAACAAGTCATAACCATTGGAGAAAGTGTGCCTAAAGGTTGCCCATCCCTGGTATAGATCATAGAAGTACAATAGGATAAACTGGGGCCCCTGAAGGGAACATGAAACCATAACCTTCCGGCCTACCTTACCACCACATAGCCGCTCATTTGGCTCGTTAGTTTACACTTACCTATTTGGCGGTATGTAAAAAAAAATGTTTTGAACAGCTTTACGTTTTACTTTAGTTTAGCAATGATTACTTTGTTTCCCTCTTCCAGCATGGGGAAGGATCAAGTGGGTGAATCTCAAGGATGGGCAGAAAATAGTCAAAGAACAGTAAGTGGCTTTACATTTTGTTTTTGTTCAAAGTCATCAACGTAAACATTTAATGTAAATAATCATTACAATTTTTGATTGTATGTAATCCTTTATGAATATCTCAAGACCTTGAGCGTATTTATAAAGATTAAATTGTCACATTTTTCATCAGAGGTAAACCAGCTATGATTGTATTTCATAAACCCTGGTGCCGAGCTTGTAAAGGTGAGTTTTTAATGTCGCTAATGAATTGATTATAACGTTACCCACCCCATCAACTCTCAATCACAACAAAGATTTTGGCAATAGATATGTAAAAAAAATATTTTTGTATTTCAGCACTGAGACCCAGGTTCGCCAACAGTCGAGAAATTGAGCAGATGAGCAACGACTTTGTTATGATCAGTGTTGAGGTGAGCTAATAATTGTTATAGGATATTATAAAATTAAATGCATTTCGGTGTTAGGATAAAAATGAATCGTTACATTTCCTAATCCAGGGATGAGTTGGTGGCGCTTTGGTGGTGAGCCTGATACGCATGCTTTAGCCCGGCCTGCTTGGTCGGTTACGGACTTATATCTTAGCGTCTCCAGGGCCGCCGAGAGGGGGGCGGGGGTCATTGCCAGGGGGCCCGCATATGTAAGGGGGCATAAAGGTGGCCCGGCAGCACAGACCATGTCATTTTTCACGACTCATTGTTTATTAAGGGGTCCGCAATGATGTCCTGCCATGGGGCCCGCGTTGGCTCTCGTTGCCACTGAGCGTCTCCAGGCATCACAAGTCTTTTCTGTTGCCTCCACTATGGTGGGGATGTAAAATAAGCATAACAAACCGTCCCATTTAAAATATTTTACAGAATCCGATAATTTCATCTTTATATGTCTTAAATATTGTTTATAAAATTCACTATTTGTTGCAGGAAGAAGATCTGCCCAAGAATTCAGAGCTAAGTCCTGATGGAGCTTACATCCCTAGAATTCTATTTCTCGGTAAGTTTTTGTTTTTCAATACAATGTACTATTAGGCCTACTTCTATTCAGAACAAGTAAATGCCAACTATAAAGTATTTCATTGTGCTTAGATGGGGTTTAGAAAGGCAGGTCGTGTAAAGTGGCAACGTGTTTCCTTTCTAGATCCCGAGGGTAAAGTCCTGACTCAGGTGTTTAACCAGAAGGGTAACAAACAGTACAGATATTACTATGCTGAGACGAACTCAAGTAAGTAGTGCACCAGGTTTGATTGGTTTGATTTATTATTGTTTCAGACCGTGAAGGCAATGTGATGAAGAACGTGACGAACAAGGGGAGTGAGGGCTTTAGATATTACTATTATGAAACGGAATCAAGTAGGTCATAGATTAGTGCACTGCATTTTTGACATATGATGGTGGCGCTGTTTAAGTTAAGGAGGGAGCGTTATTTCAATAATTTTTTGTTAAAAGTGCTTTGACCAAGCACCATAACCCATGTCACTTAGGTTGTAAATTTATATTGAGAGATGAGACAAATCTTTTGCTTTCTTTAACTTAATGTATGCAAAATTCATTAGATGAAAGCTTATTACAAGTTTATCCATTGCTGATAACCATCAGTTTTAAAATTTAATAAATTTTACTCGTACCATCTAGCAACCATTTCCTAATTACAGGACCGTACTGTTAGCAAAATAAAGACAGTGGTTTTAAGATTAATGAATTAATTTTTATCTTTTTAATTTAACCCCCACTCAGTAACATTAATCTTAATCTGTGATAATTTAAATGACAGATTCAGAAGGTATATTTTAACTGTTTACTTTCGTTGGTGTCTTATTTTAGTTATTGAGAGCATGAAGTCGGTGCTGACTCAGACTGGGGTCCGTCGAAGCAACACGTAGGTCACAAAGCCCGCATCCTCTAAAGGCGCAACAAAGAACTCATAAGGTACAGATGTGCGCTACAATTGTTTTTTTTTTTGTTGGTGTTTAGGTTAACTTCATATATACACAATATTTTTTACTTAGGATGGGGGTGTCACATAACACCTTGATTTCTCTGGCAATGCCGGGCATTAAACCAGTGCAATTATAAATAAAACATCTTCCCTTTTATTTATGAGCTTACTGTGCAAGATTATCAGTAACCGTGTTATTTCTTTTCCTCAGTAAAAAAAACTTGGTCTCCGTCAAATTTTGGGCTGCCGACACTCTTTTTAGTCAAGCAACCAAACAAATTCAATGGAAATAACATCACCTTTTTGGATTAGAAGTTTTTCACAATAAACTGAGACATCAAAAGAAGCCTAATAAAAGACTTTATGTAAAACGTTTTGAGTCATTTATTGAATCTGGACGTAAAATTACTTGTTCTTATGAAGTAATGAAAAATAAGAAATAAAAGCTATCAATAGGCCTACTATTTAAATCCCGTAATATGCAAAGTCAGATAAGGAAAATGACATTCAAATGGGCAGTGACTAGTTGTGGCATACTTTGAACAATGTGGTCCGATCAAACGTGGTGAGAGCTACTGAATCTGATGCCTGATGTAGACGGCTATCATTGTCCCTCAGGCCATTGCAAGCTTGGCTACAGGTGGTGGTGTAAAATGTCCCCAAGTGATGTCACGTGACATCCACGCCAACTCTCCTTTATTGAAAGGTTCTCGTGGGAGCTCCCTTTGTTGCTGACGTTCCACTGATATCAGAGGCAGGGTCGCCGCCATAAAATCTGTGACCCTCTGACCATTAGGGCTTACTATACTGTTAACAATTTCAGGCCTACAGGAAGGGGAGCGGCGAACCGAACACCTATATGAGGCCCCAAGCATTGAGGGCCTGTCACTTTCGAAATATATTATTATTATATTAATCTATTTTGCTGCGAAATTGGTAAATGTGTCGGGGGGGGGGGGCAGGTTGTCATATTTTGTAAAGGGGTCTTAGAATTTCTGGCTGCAGCTCTTCCGCGAAGCAGGGATGACATCTTTCCATGCCCCCCCCCCCCGGTTAAAACGACTTTGCCTTTGGGAGTGCAAAGTCGGTGCTCAAGATAATTAAGGACCTAAAATTTTCAAGAAAAAGGGAAATTCCTACTTTGACAGAGGTGAGCTAAAAATTTAATATGAATATTATGAAAAATATTTCTTGCTCAGATATGTCCAATAACAATGGGAATGTTACGTGGGTTGCAGGGACGCTGGGAAATGACATTGGGGCCCAACAAAAATGAGAATTATTTTTTTAGAAGGGCTCCCTGAAACAATTGGCTGGACTTCTCAAAGTTTTTAGTGTCAGCACTGTCCAATTCATACTAATTCATATTATAAACTATACTATTTTTGCGTTATATAAATAATATGCGAACATGCCCCCCTCCTACTAAATGTATAAACATAGCGACATCATTACCCATAAAGATGTTTTGGCGGGTGGGGGTGGGGGACATCAGCAACACTGCAGTGGGTGTATGTGGGAGGTCCCTGAAAGGATGAAACGTTTACCTAGAAGCCGAGACGGCTTTTATGGTACCCTTCTTTCATCCTCATCATCATAGCCTATAGTGCAATGGCCAAGGAAGCATCACGGGAGATATAGCGGGAACTTTCACAATGACGTGAATTATCCATGGTCCTCACCGGAGATAGAAATCATGGACCCTCATGTCGACAGTCGAGCGTTTTCCCGCATGACCGTAAGTCCCGATTAGATATGTCTCTTCATTCTTCTCTTGGCGTGTCCTTTTCCTGTGATATCAACTTAATGAATAACACAATTACAGATAAATCGTTTGTGTTGTGAGCGATCGGAAGACTTGATGGAATGTCTGACATTCGTGGGGTCATCTTGGATGAATTATGGTGTACACTGTGTACAAAGTCTACACCGATTGTTTATTAGAGAATTGCCCTGATGGGGAAATGACGTTGACTTCATACATTGTCCCATTTCCGTCCTGTACAGCAGACTGACTTTCCTGTTGGTCTGGCTGGACCAGAGGTCGACGATAGTAAAATAAGTTATATACAGTAACCAGGAACATTTGCATGCAGTAAATAGAGTTCTCATAAACTGGTGAAGAAAAAAAAATACACCAAGTTTAACTCAAAATATCAGTTATTACTAATGTACATATAATACTGACACATTAAAAATTGTTTTAATAGAAGCATATATTGTTGGTTTGAAAAAAAAAACAAGTATAATTCAAGAAGTAATAAATTACAATTTCTCATTGTCCGTCCTGATAAACATTGTCTGAAGTCAAAAACTCCATATGAATGTCTTTATTATATATATATTGAATAAAATTAAATAGTATGTCAAAATGTAAACTTTTTCTAGACCATACTTTTTAAATGATTCAACAATAATGGAATGACTTTTTAAGTCAGAAGACAAATGTATTTTTAACATTAAATTATAACTAATAAAAATGACACATTGTCAAACGAAGATTTCATTGTGTACTAAACACTGACCTGGACACTGAAGAGGAACAGTGACAAACTGAGTGCCATGTATTTCTGATTCACGTACAAACTTCTCATGGCGTCTTGACACAGTGTCACTAAGGAGCTCAAAACATAGATGGCAGTTAATACTGACGCCACTCGCAGTGCACTTAGATATGGAAAAGGATTGCCCGTGTCCCACTAATTGAACAAAAATGTTAATTACATATATGATATATAACATTCATATGCATGATATAGTCTTAACATAAACAGTGATTGTTTTAAATGTAGATGTATCAAAAGGGGAGTAATAACAGTAAAAATAAAAAAAGTAGCCTACCTTTCCGAGAACGTATGTCCCATCAAGCCAAGTTACCATGGTGATGAGAGTGATCAATACAATTAGTATTGGATGTTGTAATACTAGGATCTTCATTACCCTGAAATTGGTCCTAGAAAATATTGATACGATTGTCAGAAACACCCAGTTGATTTTGTTTCTAATTTTAAAAAATACCTTAAGTAGTAAAATTAAAAATCCTCTTTGACAATAAGGGACAATTAATTACGTCAACAAAATAGGGGAGATGGGGGGGTCAGAAAATTTTTGACAATTGTTGACAAGGGGGAGGGGGGGGAGGTCAAGAAAAGTTGACGTCAACAATGTTACTTTTTTAAATTTAATATAATTACTTAATACATAGGAAAATTAAGCAGCGTTTGTAGTCCTGTGTTACACACTCGCTTAACATTTAGCATTTTAATTAAACTAACTATATTCCTACTAATTTTGCCACATAAACATTTCGGAAGCCACCTTTTTTAGGGGGGGGGGGGGGGTAGGTAATCAAATGTTGACGTAATTTTATGGGGGGGGGGGGTCTCTGGAAGTTTGACAAGTTGTTGACAAGGGGGAGGGGGGGGAGGTAAAAATCGCCAAAAATTTGTTGACATAAATAATGGACAGCCCCTAACTAAAGATATTTATATATATATATATATATATATAATTTATAGAAGTGTCTTTTCTACACTGGGCCACAAGGTTGTTTTTATAATCCATTAGATTGAAAAGGGTGTGGTAGTTAAAAATCTTTTATTTAAGGCAAATATCTTATACATTTTTGATAAATAATCAAAGTAAATAGAATTCGAAAATGTTCGTCAAAGAGGGGATCGTTGGGTCAGATGTTTGTTATATAATGAGAAAGGGAATGAGTAGGGGGAGGGCGTAAATTTTGTTTTATACGGTATAGTGGGGGGGGGGCAATTTTTTAGCATTTATATGAATTGCAATATGTGAAGAGTCCCTGAGATCCAGGGTTGTTAATATTGCAATATTGTATTGGTATTGGTAGTATTGCCAATACTTTTTTTAAGTATTGGTACGATATTGCAATACTTCTTGAAATTTGATATTGGTATTGGTATTGCCAATAATTATTTTTGATATTGGTATTGATTTTTAACCAATACTAAAAGCAATATTTATTAAGTTCTCTACAACATTGGTTGTGAATAAAGCTGAATATAATAAATTTTTCTTTGATGTCGCCATCTTGCGAGTGACATTGCCAAACAATTTTTGAATGAGACTGAGCAATGAATGATAATAGAAATCATATCTGTGGCAATGAGCGTTGACCAGTGAGTACTCTAAGTAAATTGATTTCTATGGAATTTTCTATTCTTTCCAAGCTTTTTTCTGCTTGCATTAAATAATTTTCTTGAGTGTTTATTGTTATTTGCAAAGTATCGTCAGGCAGTTCACTTGGTATGCTTTTGGTAACACCTGGTGAAACCCGGTGGAATTCAATGTATGATGCTGTCACCAGAGTTTACAACATTCTCTGTGTAAGTGACATGGAAGTTAAGTTTGACAAACTTTGTGATGAACTTGATATCAAAAGACTACAGCCTGTACAGAAAACATTTGTTAAAGAGTATGTTGCTGTTATGAAGCCTGTTTGCTGTGGACTAGATATTTTGCAGGGTGAAACTAAAAAAGACATTGGACTTGGTTTCCTTCTACCAACATTTGTAGTGATGAAGGCTCAGTTAAAAGTGTTTCTTGATCAAGGAAAGAATGATCCGCTCGTAGTTTGTTCTCCATTAGCTTCATGGCTTTTGAATGCCATCGATGGAAGATTTGCAAACATGTTTGACAGCATTGATGCTCAGCTGGCATCCGTTGTGCATCCCAAATTCAAATTGGACTGGATGGATGATGATTTGCAGCATTCGCATCTTATTGAAGTACTGAATTTACGCGTTTTACAATCACTATTGGTTGCTACGACTGATGACCAGAAAGCAACGTCGGCTGCTGCTGCTGATAGTACAGATAATCAGCCAGACTTCTTTGCTGGATTGTCAGCCAGACGACATCGTGTGAATGATTCACCTGATGTGAATCAAGAAATTAATAATTACTTGGCAGACACTTCAGACAGTATTGCATCATTGGATGTCTATTCACATATCCGTAAAATATACATAGACCTGAATACAGGACTTCCTTCAAGCGCTGCTGTTGAAAGGCTGTTTTCATTAGGAGGCAGCCACGTAGCGTGAAAATTCTACATCAGGGGTCAGGCATTCTACAGCAGGGGGCAGGCAATAGCAGGGGGGGCAGGTAATACATTTTACTAAGTAGAACAAATAAGCAGGGGGGGCAGATAAAACGCAGGGGGGCCCGACCCCCTGGCCCCCCGCACGCTACGGGCCTGTTAGGAGGCCGAATATTTTCCCCTCTTCGTTCACGACTGAGCAGTGCGCATTTTGAAATGATTACTTTTCTTCGCCTGGCTTAGTGGTAACTGCCAGTTAGGTGGCGTTACCCTGTGAACTCTACTGGAATTCATTCATTGTTCATCGTTAGTTTTCCAGATATAATGCAATCCACTGACTCGGTCTGACTGCTTTTACTATAGTGTGATGTTTAACTGTTTATGTATCATTTGCTTTTCTATGACAGTCATTTGCTTCATTCATCCATCCATTCATTCATTCACAATATGTGTACAGCATACATATTAAAAATCTTGTTGCTTAAGGACGTTAAGGTATGCCGTCTTATTTAATATTAGTTTTGGATGCTTTGAGGGAAACTGTTGAAGCAAGTGTTAACTATTGAACGAAATTTGGTTAAAAATACATCATCAAAATTAGCCAAAAATGTTGTTATCGTTTATCGATGTAAGTGATATAGAGCAATGAATTACGTATTTGCATTTTATTCGTCGAATGACCCAAATATTGGTATTAGTATTGGCAATAATAAATAAATATTGGTATTGGTATTGCAATACTGGTTTTAAAATTGTATTGGTATTGGTATTGCAATACTGATTTTAAAATTGTATTGGTATTGTCAATATTTTTTTTTAGTATTGTTAACAACCCTGCTGAGATCCAGAAACTATAATGGTTCGTCTAACACCGAGTTTGTTTGTTTAAGAGATGACCATGCTCTCTACCTGTACAAATAAAGTACATTAATGATTGGATAATTTTCATGGATCATTTTTTCACGTCACAAACGAAGATGTCAACAATTTTGTGTATCAGTCACTAACAGCAAAATACAAGAGAATCCAGATATTTTTGGCGAACTGTTGGAACATAACTGACAAGCAATGGTGTCACTGATCCAGCTAGGGCTCACATTTTCATTGCATGCCCATGGCGCCACTCACGGTGATTACGACACTGCCGACAAGAAAACTTTGTAAGCCTATACCGGTAAAATAAAAAACAGATGGTATTCAATCGTAATGCTACTTATAGTAAAAAAAAAAAGTGACCTTCTGACGGTATATGAATAAAATATTTGTAATCCTTTATAAGGCCGAGTGGCTGTAACTTTGTTGGTGTATTTAAAGTTTGGCTTTTATTTTGTGGCTGAATGGATGTAACATTGTTGGTGTATTTAAACTTTGGCTTTTATTTTGTGGCCCGTGTGTTTCCTCAGAGATGGATGGTGACGTTTTAAAGTTGGGTTTACTTGATTTGTTTGTTTTACATCGATCATGTCAACTGGGCTAATCTGGTAATCTAATAACCTACATGCGCTGACGTCTTTGTAGGCAGACGAGGGGAAGCCTAGGACACAGCGCCCTCGACAGGGGGAATTTTGTTCAAGAGTGCCCCCCCCTAACCATTTTGCGCCAGGGGACCCACAAGCTGTTAGTGACACAACTGTCTAAATGTTATTTGAACCAAATTACTTTTGTGTGGAACTATTGTACATACTTGGTCAGTTTTGCAGTTGGTAAGCACGAGAATAAGCAACACAATGGTCGTACGTTAAAATGAAGTCTATGATGATGAATGATCTCATTTCGGATGGAGTCAAACTGATTTCCCAGAGCCACCAGCATCTCCAGAAATTTATACATCACCACAGACAAACATCTGAAACATGTGATGATTGTATCAAAAACATTATATTTATACATCCCCACAGACAGACATCTGAAACATGTGATGATTGTATCAAAAACATAATACATTATCACAGACAGACATCAGAAACATGTGATGATTGTATCAAAAACATAATAAATTATCACAGACAGACTTCAGAAACATGTGATGATTGTATCAAAAACATTATATTTATACATCACCACAGACATACATCTTAAACATGTGATGATTGTATCAAAAACGTAATACATTATCACAGACAGACATCTGAAACATGTGATGATTGTATCAAAACATAATGTATTATCACAGACAGACTTCAGAAACATGTGATGATTGTATCAAAAACATTATATTTATACATCACCACAGACATACATCTTAAACATGTGATGATTATATCAAAAACATAATACATTATCACAAACATTCTTTTTATCACTTAACGGGGTCGAATAGTCCGGGATCGAAATGGCGGGGTCGAAGTGTCCGGGGTCGAACTTTCCGGGGTCGAAAAGTCGTGGAAACCGAGGGCTGGGCATCAGTGTTTCTTAGGGTACCGTTTTTTTACTATATAAGCTATATTAATAATTATGTCATTTTCATGGCCCCATTCTACACTTTATACATAACGATACACGAATAAGGGCCCTAGGGGCCCCAAGAGTATCCCCCTAACATAAATTTGGTTTGATTAATTTTGTACAAATTTTGGTCATGCCCTCTGTGGACTGGGCATCAGTGTTTCTTAGGGTACCGTTTTTGTTTCGAATAAAATTAATTAAATTTATAGTATCCATGTAGATGTTAGAGGGAATTCCCTGTGGTGGCGCACCAAATGAATGGGTTATTGAACGGAAGTGAAACATACGTAACACGAAAATACGCTAACACGTCCTGTGTTCGGAATGGAGCAGGCTTAAGATGCTGGTTTTGATACATCCATGCCTCCTATAACATATCGTGACTTTATTGATCCCCCCCCCAGAGGCCGACTTTCGAGGGGAACATAATGCGGGCCCTGGGCGGGTATGATATGGGGGCGGTAGAATTTAGCGACGTGATAATAAAATCTACTAGCACGTGGCCCCTCTCGGTTGTGGGCCTGCCCCTGGGACTGTCGCTTTAGTTGCCACCCCAGATGCCACTTTCTCTTCATATTCTTTTATCTCTTTTCTACAGACTCTCTCTACCTCTCTCTCTCTCTCTCACTCTGTCTCTATGTCTGTCTCTGTCTGTCTCTCTCTCTCTCTCTCTCTATCTATCTATCTATCTATCTATCTATCTATCTATCTATCTATCTATCTATCTATCTATCTATCTATATATATATATATATATATATATATATATATATATCTCGCTCTATCAGTCTCTTTGCCCATTAGTCCATATCCTGATCTTAACGCCTTCCTTAATACTCTGCATCTCTCTCTGTCTTTCTCTCAAGCTATAAAACTCTATGACCTAAATCCTAACCATGATGTACTCAGTTATGCACGAGATAGTTTTCTTCATCGACTTTTGTCTATTTCTTACAAACGAGTTAAAACTGTACATAAAGCTTTAAAAAGCTTTAAAAGCGTTAACAACTATTCCAACTATTGATCTGTTTAGGCTTAATCTTTGTGGAATAAACCAGAACATCTCAACCAAAGTAAAAAAAAATAATAATTCATCAGTGATGTTAGATGAATGTTAATTAACGTGAATTGTGATTGGTTGTTGCTAATTACATGTCAAGGCCGGATGAAGAAGAAATTGGTTCAGAAGCTGCAACGCAAAAAATAAAATGCCCAATAAAACTGCATTTGACTTTCTGTACATTAGGCCCTTGTTTATAATGGGTTTTAATGAATCAAAAGCACTGACTTACACTAAATAAACATTTCACTGACTTACACAGACATGGCAACGTCTCTAAACACAAATATTTTCGGCATTAGCATGGCAACAAACGCAACGAGAGTCAAAACCTGTGGAATAAAAAAGGTTTGTTTCTTTTCTTCACTGAAAACACTTTTTTTTAATGGATGACAAGTTATGCACAGTATATAGACTAATATTTTACTGACTAGTATTAGTATTAGTAGAAAATTTCATCAAGTTAAAGCACAGCTCTGAAACAAAGCGTTCTAAGTTTGAAACTAATTTTATATAGGCCAAAACTTTGTTTCCCATACAAAAAAATGTCATTGATTTATAGCACTTTGTTTCCCATTAAAAATTACAACTTCACCTTTTGATTCCCGTTAAAAAATTACAACTTCACATTTTGATTCCCGTTAAAAAATTACAACTTCACATTTTGATTCCCGTTAAAAAATTACAACTTCACCTTTTGATTCCCGTTAAAAAAACGCTTAAACCTTTGTTTTCGATAAAAATAATATTTCTAAATGAACTCTGATCCTTTCCAGATCAACTAATCATATTTTTTTCAATTGTCTCAAGTAAACCACCCATACACTATTGGACATATAGATATCTAAAACATACACATAGAGAATCACGCATATTAAAATGTATTTATAAACAACATGATGCCATGAGGATGTAAGAACCACTTGTTTATGTGACTTGGGAAATCGCCTGACAATATTCTTCTTAATAAATTTGTTCCGTCTCATGTCTGTCTGCTGTAGTTCGAAAGTATGAATACTGTTTCCTGTGTTTTCATAGAAACTTATTTTTCACATGTATAAAAGAGAATGTAGAGGAAAAAGAGAAAAAAAAAAGGAAAAAATAAACTACTGACAGGTGACAAGCCCACAAGCCAGGAAGATGTGACCATGGCCATCCTGTAGTTGTAGTGGGTCCAGATGTAAACTATGTTATCAATAAACAACACAAGTGCCAGGCAACAAAGACAGCCACAGATAATGCACAGAATTCTCTCCCATTCTCTGACCGCTGTGAAAGAGACAAAAGATTACGTGATGAAGGGCAAATACACAAAAAAAATTGGAGGCTGTGATGAATATGTAATCAATACAACACAACCTAGCAACAAAATAAATTATAACTGTTGTCATCACGTAGTACTTGTTTCATATCTGGTGTAACTGGTCGAATTTCGGCCTAATTTGAAATATTTTTTATGCTGTTTTTTTTTTTGCTATTAACTATTTATCATTGTAATTATAAATTATATTCGGAATAAAATGGGTATCGATACGACCATGTCTTTCCGAACATAGTTCGGTGCGAAAAAAAAACACAATTAGCGATGAAATGAGTAGGCCTACAAATAATATTTTTAGAATCGATAACATACATGTATCTTGGCAGAACTAATGAAATGAGTACACATAATATTTTAGAATCGATAACATACATGTATCTTGGCAGAACTAATGATATGAACATAATGATGTCCGACCTTATTAGTGACCCGGCCATACTGATATCTCGGCTACTTTGCATAGCCATTCTTACTTTTCGGAGCCTCGGAGCGCCAAAGTAAAGGTGCCAATTGTAGTCTTGGTGTCTCCGTCTGAATAAATGACAATTATTGTCTGTATACGAATTCATTATGATAAGTAATCGATTTACGGTTGTAGCACCAGATAAGTCGAAGGAATCTACAGCGCATACTGCATGTAAACACAGTTTTGCATATTTCGGTATTATCAAAATATTGGATTCATGGATTAGTTGGTGACCTTGAACTCAGTTAATATTAACACTAAACCATTGCAGGTTGCAGTGAGATAGATCGCTCGACTTCTAACCGAAAGGTCCAGAGTTCAAGCTCCGGTAAGTGTGGGGGACTTTTGTCGAGGGCGATCGATGTCCCTAAGTTCACCCAGCTTTCAAGTGGGTACCCGACATTTGTTGGGGAAAGTAAAGGCTACACAACCCCATATAATAGTACATTGGTTGGGGAAAGTAAAGGCTACACAACCCCATATAATAGTACATTGGTTGGGGAAAGTAAAGGCTACACAATCCCATATAATAGTACACTGGCTACAGAAAGAAATGAACTCTCTACTTCCTCTGAACCTGATGGTCTTTATATAGGATTCATAAGGGACACTTTTACTACTTACCATTATATCGTCCCTGCGTCTTACTAGATGGCAAATAAGAACACTGCAAAAGAAGCCTGTTTAAATTCGGCACATAAATCATGAACATAAACACCCGAACCACTAATTTCATATGTTAAGATTTGTCTAAGAACATCACAATCCTCTTTCTCAGCAGTTTTCAAAACTTTACAAGATTTTTAATAAAAGTCGTTCAAGTGCCACCTTTATATTTTCATGCATTATTTTTTTTTATAGATTTTTGATGTGAAACCACTTGATATTAAGACCAAATATAGTTCCTTTGAATGCTAAATACACTTATGGGTAAGCCATGAGTTACCAAACATGAACGATTCCTGACCCACCATGTACACCAATGGTTCCCAAACTTTTTTGATCCATGGACCCTCTTTTTATAATCAAACCTTGTCCACGTACCACCCAAGTGAAAAAGTTACATAAATGCATTGTACAAAAATTACAAATTAAAATTAAAAAAAAACATATTGTTATTAATAAAAATTATATTTTTTGTTTAACTTAAAATTAAAAAAAAATAATGACTTGGATGAACTTGACAAGATTGAGTGTATTTATGTCCAGCTCAATGTTTGTGAGTAGTGACCGCAAATTCCCACGAGCACTAATTTCTTTCTTTTTTTTTTTGAGATGAGGATCACGACGACACTGAATCCACGTTCTACCAAATAGGAAGACGAAAAACAGTCAACAAGAAGTGTACAATAAACCATAATGCAGGATATAACATTGGGATCTCTTTTTGTAACCAGAATTTGTGGTATCCTTGTTCAAACATTGGTTTAAGTTCCTCATTTGTTGATATTTCAATAATCCGTATTAGTACGGATTCATCTGTGTTTGGGATCTGAATTTGCCAACCCGCGAAAGAGTTCAACACCTAGTCGGGAATATGCAAGTGAAGAATGTCTTCAAATCTTTGGTTCAGGTCTACAGAAGAACTATTAAGTGTTGATAGTAATCAAATCAAGCAAATCTTCATCTCTATTTTGAAATTTCAAAAGATTTGGAAAGTTAACATTCTCCTTTTCACAAGTTTTGTTTGTACAGAAAAAGTTTTGCCACAAACGCCAACATTACGCTTTTAGTTTTGATTAAATTTAATTGTTCACCTTGTAGTTTCAAATTAGTTTCGTTAAATTTGTCAAATAAATCAGTTATATAGGCTATGTCATTTCTTGAGTTAATTAAATTGTGTCCCAAATCATTGTCTTTGCTTTCAAGGAATTCCTACACCGAGTCAAAGAGCGCATAAAATCGATTAAAACATTCACCTTTGGATAACCAACGTACTTCTGTAGTAAACGATTATAGTCTTCATCATTTTCCAAACAAAGTTGAGAAAATAATATCTCAGTTAGACATTCATTTTGATTTTTTCTACTACTTTAATGGCATAATCTAGTGATCCATGCTAACGTTCACTAAGTTTTTTTGCGACCAAATGATGCTGATGAATGACACAATTTACTGAAAATAAATTCGGTACAGCTTGTTTTAAGAATGCCAGAAAGCCTCGGTATCTGCCTCCCATTGCCGGAGCACAGTCAGTAGCAACAGAAATAATCTTAGTCAAGGGTATAGCTTTTACATCGAAAAATCTTTTTAATTCAGTCAATAGTGTTTCACCTTTTGTTACCATGACATGAAATAATGTACTTAATATTTCATGTAATTTTTTAAATATTTTTGGGGGCCCCCTCAAGCTGGGGCCCGGGGGGACTTTCGAATTCGGACCCCCACCGTACGTAAGCGTCTGATAAGAAGCAAGCAGTCCATCATCATCTCGCTTAGATGTTGTCCCTATGAGTTGTGTGACGGTGTTTGCAAATATTTTTCTTTGACTGTTTAAAAAAAACGTTAAATCACTAGAGATTTTTAATAAATAATTAAATATATTCCTTAAAGCTTTGGAAGGGTTCATTGAATCGTTTGACATAGTTTTATTACATATAAGACACATATATTAAACCCTTCGCGGACCCTCTGAAGTTGTTCAGGGACCACTTTGGGAACAACTGATGTACACACTTCAATTTTCATCACTCGTTTTTTTTTTTTTCAGTTTGTTCAGACCCCAATTTCTTTGAATGCATTTGTATTTTGATGTATCGCTATATTCATTCAGAGGGGAAAGAAGAAAGGGGGGGGGGAGATGTTAAGTAGACAGTGCTGGAGTGTGGGGAGAAAAAAATCCCAGCACCCCAGCCCTACTAGTCTTAGCAGTTGCACTGGGAGGTTCCAATCTGGCATATGCGACTTTGCTTTAAATTCATGAATTTAAATATGATAGTTATCTATTCGTGACAAATGATATTAGCTCCTTTATGATCAACAAACACGTAGTATATACAAAAAAAATCCACTTACCACTAAGGAAATGAGCTGCTTGTGTTATGGCTTCACTGCAGTTTTTTATGTTCACTGTCATTTTTTACGACTGTTTACCTCAGCAGACATTTTATTCTGTCATTCATTGTGTATATCCTTTATGATGTCTATGTACGAAAGCCCTCGTTAAAAACTAGAGAGTTGCACACATTGTATTCAGATCCAATATTTACATACATTTCACTCTCTTTAAAACCTGGCACAGTTGGCAAATAACACCGCGTGTATTTATTTTGTTTGTACCGTATGGTAATGTCCATCACAAAGGGGCGCTACTGCACCAGCTGTCAACGCGATTAAATCCCTTCTTTCAAACTCTTGCTTTGTTATGTCCGCATAATAAAGAGAGTTGTATTGGTTCCGTTAAACGGTGTCGGATAAAAAAAAAAACTCCCGAGCCTCGGCTCACTCAGGCGTACAGAACTGTTGATTTTAGATAAACCGTGACATCCATCTTTGGGGTCAATAGTTCTGATAACACTACTTGATCGAATGATCATTAAACAAGGACACAAAAAGAGTCGATAATTTAACTGGTAGCATTTAAAATGAAAGAGGTGGGGAGAATGATGGAATGTTTTCTAAATGTTTATAGTTCAATCAAAGAACCATTATTAACTATAGAAAGTCAGTGGCCTGAGGCCAATGCTGTTTTTCAATGGGGGATTTCTCTCAATCTGTCCCGTGACTTCCAAGATGCATTTGGTTGGAAAAATAAAAACCTAAGAGGAGGGGGGTTGAACTATTACTTTTTTGTATTTAAAGTTCTTTGTATGGCGATTGATAATAATGGCCATGCTGTGTCATTTTTATTGTTAGTGGATGTTAGTTAACTTTTTCTTACAGCAGGTTGTATAGAGTAAGCATTACTGTCAAATGCGTTTGGCCATTGGACAATGCAGCCAGGGGGGTTGGGGGACCACTGATCTAGAGGATTTTATCTGACACCGTATGGATGGATATATATATCTATATATATATGTGACAAAATGGCTGATTAAAACAACTCACATTAAAGAATCCAAATTAAAGCAAGAAATGTTCACAATAACCGCAAGCCAAAAAAAAAAAAACTATTTGAACAATATGAATATGGAACTGAGTGAAATGAAACTCGTAAAGTCCTTATCTGATTTAGGGTATAACACACACACACACACACACACCCTCCCTTAATCACCACCACCACCACACAAAAAAATATCTGGTTCTAATGTATATGCTTGTTAGTTTAGCTTCGAAGACGAGAAACTGTTAGATTTACATAAGTTTAGCTATAGAAATAACTAAATAATAAACAGCTATTATAATATACAGGTAATGATAACTTATAAGAGAACAAAATTTTTAGTACACCTTATTACATCAACATTACTCTCAACACAAGGTCAATACAAAACAAACTCATTTAATCTTAATAAAAAATAATCTCGCAAGAGACTTGTGTGCTTCACTAAACTTGGAAAACGGAAATGATAGTGGAACCAGGCGAGGTGGAGAGTATTCTGTGATAACGGGAAAAAAATGTCAATATTAAAAATAACAGAAAAAAACGGAATTCTATGATTAGGTCAAACATATAGCGTGCAGACGTGTTCGATTTGATTTGCTGGTAAATCATCGACGTCGCTACAACCTGAGGGCACTCCTGCAAAATATTTGACGGGTCCCATCCTAAGATAATAATTCGGGGACCCCTTAAGGCTTTGGCCTAAGTCCCGGAGACCGTCCCAAGCCGCGGCCAAGGGCCCACTATAACAATGCCTTTGTCTTAAATTAAACAAAAAATAAGAATGGTGTGAAATGTAGAAGTTAGATCAGAGCTGCACTCTCAGAAAAGAAACTAATGAAATTACTGTTGTACCGATACATAGGCCTACATACGCAAAATAGTAGAGCTTTGTTTTTAAACCTAGCCTTTATAGACTTGCCAAAATTAGGAAGTATGCAGCAATAGCATTAAATTTTAGTCAAATTAAAAGCGTGGGTGGTTTCAATATACTCATTTAAACATGTGTTTAACTTAAATAATAAGTAGCAATAAATAATCTATGTATCTATATGGGACCCACGCTGATATTTTTAGTAATGACAATTTATTTAAGGATGTGTATGATACAGTGATTTATTTTTAGTAATGACAATTTATTTAAGAACGTGTATGATACAGTGATTTTTTTTGTGTTACTGTTTAGCGCATTTTTATGAAAGATCTATTATTTTTTTTTAATTTCAAGTATAATGATGTGCAGCTATTTATAAAAATATAGATTATATCTATATGTGTGTGTGTGTATTGTATATATACGCATTGCACGGTCATTGTGGCGACATTTGAGTGACTTACGATCATGAAATATATCTTGTTTCTATTTTTCTCGTTGATAGATGCCCATGTTGCAGTTCGTCATTTAGCTATATTTCCACATGGGACAGTTACCCATGCATTTGTGTTTTTCTAATGAATCATTGAATGCTCCCCAAAAGATAGGGCTGCTCTGCAAGCGAGGTAACTGGCGTAACAGTATGGGAGGTGAGATAACTCAGTGGCATCGAAATTGATGACATTCTTAATACGTTCACTGTTTAATTAATAAATATGATAAAGCAGACACGATAGTATTTTTGTAACTGTTGTTTAATCATTGAGTTATGTTATATCATTAAAATGTAAGCTTTCAACAGAATCAAACAATCGATTCAATAATTTATGAGTGTTGTAAAACTGATATGATGCATCATGCATTTGTATTCAGAACATGAGAAGGCTTGTTTGTTTTTACCTCCCTTAAAAATTAACTGTACATACTTTTTTACTACAGTACAAAAATTTCAATTAGAAAACTTAGAAGCAAAAAAAAAATCAATGTGTTTAAATTCTTCAGAGTCAAAAAAATCTGTAGATTTTTTTTTTAACAATGGCTCATACACATAATTAAATATAGAGAGAAATAAAGGAGCATATAGATCATTGTTTTTAGTGGGATCTTACATGTTAAAAAATCATTTTTTTTATATTTCGAACTTAAAAAATATTAGTAATAACTACCATTCCAGATTGGAGTCTAAAAAGCCCCCAACAACTCATTTTACATAAAAGATCATATGCTTTAAGGAAACGACTTAAGTTCCTGGTTTCCATTAACTACACTAATACTAAATGTTTGCTGTGACAACTTAACATCAATGCCTAGGCTTTATTTCATATACTTGCTCAATTGAAAGCCTCTAGAACAATATTTATAGTAATCTGCACAGTATTTATGAATGAATCTAAAACTGATATAAATTATATATAAGAAACAGCTTTGGGAATGTTTAAGAATTAATAATAGTTGTTTGCCTCTTGCTTAGCAAACCATCAGACAAATGCTTCAATGCTTTCAATCATGAAATTAAAACATACTTGTATCAAGACGCCTGTCTTGAAAAATCTAAAAACACTATTGATTTTACCATCTTTTCAGATTTAACTTTAAAAACTGATATTTAAGTTTATAAACAACTACTGTAATTTGCAATTTTATTTAAATGGTAATTAGAAACATTTTATGAGAAATATACACAAAAATACTGAAGTATAAAAAAGTATTATTTGCTGTTTAAAAAAGTTGAAGTAACAGAATGCATAATTAGTTATACAATTTAAAAATATGTAAACACAGTGGCTACGGTTACGTCCGACGTAATCCGTATTTTTTTTTCCGGGTTACGGCCTTAGATATTGCTCCACACCCTAACCCTTAACTCTAATCCTAACCCTATTCCTAACTCTAATAACTATGGCCGTAACCCGGAAAAAAAAAATACGGATTACGGCCCTATTCCTATTATAAAAAAATGGCGTCCGACGTAACCGTAGCCACTGCGATATGTAAAAGGCCAATAGGCCATGCATAATGTTGATAAGAGATACATTTCAGTTTATTATACCGTAAAATGTACAATAACAGGCCCAATTATAGCCAATCTAAAAAGATGAAGGTAAAATGTACAATAACAGGCCCAATTATAGCCAATCTAAAAAGATGAAGTTAAAATGTACAATAACAGGCCCAATTATAGTCAATCTAAAAAGATGAAGTTAACAAAAAAAAATAAAAAATATAAAAAAAACTGGCTCTTTTGGGGCAGCACAAAAATCAAAAGAGTTGCATGCTCAAAATAAATATATGATACAGTGTGAGTAGATGATTCAATAAACATATGACCTCTATATGTTATTGTAATTCAGATCCCACAAGAAAAAGATGTCATTTTGAATTTTTTTAAATAATTAAATAACAAAATGCATTTTAGTGCTGTTTAAACCAAAAAAAAAGTGTGAAACCTATTGAATAATCTAAGTAAGAAAAACTGTAAATATTAAATGCTTAATGTGGAGAAAATACTTGTGAAAAAATCATTAAAACTGATGGAAGTAGACACAAAACTACATGAAAATAAACTAATTGTGTCATATAAGCAAAACTGGCAATATTAAAAAAAAAAAAAATCTTTCACACAATGATGTACAGGAATGGCATTTAACAAACAAAATTAAAATGAATGTTCTAAAAGAACATAATTTTCTGAGACTTTATCCACACATTTTACTGCTGGCCTAATTATAAACTTTATTGAGCTCTAATGAATCATTTATATAGCATCTAGATTTCAAACAGGAAATAAAAACAATACAGTAGACTCTCAACTATAGGGGACTCTGGATTATTAGGTAGAAATTTGTAGTTCTAAAATAAGGTTTAGGAATGAAAAATCATTTTGAACTTTATGGGAGGAGTAGAAAGTGAGTATTTAAAAAGAGAAGTGAGTATTTAAAAAACTTTAGCATGATCTGGAATTGAGTTATCCATCATGCCCTTCTACCACATTGGATCAGATAATGGAAAGTCTACTGCACTTTGTTTTTTTTTCTCTATCACAATTACACCAATATCACCATGTATAAAATAATTTACACAAATTTGTCACACTGGAATTAATGGCATTTTAAAAATGATAATACAAAAAAAAATAAAAAAATTTGAGATTTGTGATGTACACACATTAGTTTCAATTATTAAGTTTACATAAAGTTTGGTTCATGTACAGATTCTTAGAATAGATTAAGTTTCTCAAACCCAGTTTCCACTGGGATGATTATTAAAAAATTACTTGGTATGGCCAATTATAATAAACTGAGCAACAAAGTTGGCAAAGCCGATTAAAATTAAGAAACTATGGAAAATGGTTTTCATTACAGTTAGAGTTCTGCTCTGATGACAGGCAACCAGATAAACAACACAGGGTAAAGCAATGGCATACGAAAATCCACAAAAGCCACCAACAAAACTGAAAAAAAAAAGTGCATTACATATTTTAAAACTTAATTGATTCAAAAGGTTAAAAATTAGTTCCAAAAATCATTACAGCATAAAAAAAAATTATTTAAAAAAAAACAAAACACTCCAACCAATGAATCATTTACTATAAGACTCACTAAGTTTACCTTATAATGTGGCCTATAGAAGGGAGAAATACTGCAAACAAAACAGATACTCCCACAATTAAGAGGTTCAACACTACGACATGCTTAAAACTGAAAATTTAAATAAAAACAAAACAATCATAAAAAAAATCTATGGTTAGATTTAGAAAAATGTGTATTATTAAATCTTGACAAAGACTTCAGCTAAAAAAACAGTACTTTGTGTTATTTTTAAATTACCTGGGCCAAGCTGAACGAAATAAGAAATGCAAAAGTTGAGCTCTAATAATATATGTCAGCAATGGAAAGACACACAACATCTGAAAAAACAGACCAATGCGGGCAACAAAAGCCATGATGTCTGTGGAGGCAATGTTGTTAAGGAAATTCTGAAACATAACAGAAAAAAACTTTAATTTAGAATACTTGTAGAAAGCAATCTGAATTTCAGGTTTAATATTTTAGTGCTCTTTTTAAATTAAGGAATTCCCTTAGCAATGTTAATTTAACATGGAATTAAATCTCCAATCAAAGCTGTAATTAACTTAAGCATTGCTAGAAAAAGTATTTCATCTGAAAAGACATCTTAAATCCATTAGAACCTACTTGTGTGTACCATTTACATTATGTCACTGACCAAGACATTAGAATAAATACATCTGTGATACTTATTAACCATTTTCTCTTTGTAGCTCAGAACATTATCAAAAAAAAGTGCACCAAAACTTAGAATAAATTTAATTACAGAGCTCATAGCTAAATAAATGTATTTTTTAAACTGAATTATGTATTATATAATGTACTTTTTTTTTAAATTTAACTAACATTAGTTATAATAAACATGGCTAACAAATAAATTACTCACATCTTCTATACAGGATTTTAAGAGAGGAAATGAAGCATAAAAGACAGCACCTATCACAGTGTATGTTAAACACACCAAACAATAGGCAATTAAAAGATCTCTAGTCTGAAAAGAAATAATTAATGTAATAACATTAATGCAGTGGAATGAATAATAAAGTAAATTTTACAGGAAAACAAAAAACAGCAGATTAATATTGGACTCTATTTATATTGTGAAGTTTTCCAGGATTTTATTTATATTGTGAAGTTTTTTTCATGTGTGGAAATCAAACTTGGGACCTTCTTGACAACAGTCCTGGGATTTACAATGCCTGTCCTCTAGCAGTTAATTTGCACCACCATCTACTCAGTAGGAAATTCATCACTTTGTTGATAATTAAAAGTAGCCATAAATTTCCTATAAACAGAAGTTTTTTCCCAGCAATAAATAATGAATGATCTAGTGATATAAAAACTTCACTTAAACATTCTGGCCAAAAACAGATTTAAAAAAAAATTACTTGCATTATTTTCAGGATATTTCTGGTTACGCACAATTGATATTACAGCATTCTGCAGTAGGTATGCTAATGCTGCTACACCAGTGAGTGCTGGAAACGTCCATTCCGCAACTGTTCAGAGATAAAAAGAAAAACAATTTAGGATAAAATTTTTATATTTCTTAATAGATATCATGTGGTGCCTTTATTATTTTTCAAATAACCTTTTATATTTCAAAAATATATACATATTTTTAAAATTTGTGTACATTTACTTAAATGTTGTTTCACTTTATAAATTAAAATTATGAAAATTTATTACTGTCAACCTTCTCTTTTTGTAAGTTAAAAAAAAAAAGCACTGCAACCTGTTAAAGCATTGCTACTCCTTAGTGTTATTATAAGCTTTTAATTAACTTCACATTCTGCTGGTTTGACTGTAAATTTTGAGACTCGCTTTTGGACCTGTTTTTATTTAGTAAGAAATTCCAAATTCGGCACATGTCTAGAGTTTACATAAAAATACAGAATTTTATTAGTTTGAAGTCCATGAATTAACATCTTATAGAATAACAAAGCTATTTTCTTTTAGTAAAGTTTATAATAGGAAAGATTTGCATGGAGATTAAAGATCATTATGTCAAAACATCGCCTCCACAAACATGATGGTTTTTTGTTGCCTACTTTGGGTTGTTTTTTCAGATGTGTGCATCTTTTCATAATAGTGCAAAATAGTGAAGCATTTTTTTTAATCTTATATAAATTTGCCGAATTATTAAAGTTATGTTAAAGCGGGCAAAATAGCAAGTTTTATTCTTTTAAAACTAAAAAGTATAAAATAAAAAACCTATAAAAAATTATTTTTTTAAATAAGCTTTTAGATCATGTGGGACGGATGGCCGAGTGGTGTAGATACTCGACTGTCGACCTGAGAGTCCTGGGTTCGATCCCCGGTGGTGAGGCCCATGGAATTTTTCCAGGTGAAATTTGGTGCAAAGTCGTCCCACAAGTCCACCCAGCTTTAAATGGGTACCTGACTTTAAGTTGGGGAAGTAAAGGCGGCTGGGCGTTGTGCTAACCACACAATCCCTTCATATGCCGAGGTTATAGAAACAGATGAATTCTACACTTCATCTGCCCCGAAGGCCCGTTAGGGCTAAGAAGGGAACTTTACTTTTTACTTTTTTAGATCATACTAATACATGTACATGTATTACTAAAATTAAAAGCTTTGGTGATTACAATACACTTGATTAAATATGACTTTACACTATTTGATAAATAGCAATAAATAAATTAATAATCTATCTATTTAAATGATCATTTATATAAATATTTGTATGATCTAAGGAATTATTTTTACTCAAATGTGCATTTTAAAAAAGCTTTTTCATATTTTTTTAAAACTTTTTTCTCTCAAAAAATTCAAAAGTACAGAAAGTAAATACGAAACTAAATGTTTACCTTGGCTGAACGAAGGATTTTCTTCATGAGATTTATTAAAATCAATGTTTATTCCCCACTGACTAGCCTTGACCAATACAAAAACAATAAGGTAGGTCACAGAAAGAGTACCTATATATAAAAAAGAAAAAATTATGAAATTAAATATCAGGTAAATTTGCTTTGTCAAAGAAACAGTACCTGACAATACAAGTTATATCTTCTTACAGTAATCAAGAATTATTGATTGACAGTCATCCCTAACCTATATTAGGGTTGTTGTTTTTTTAGAAATCACTCTATAGGTAAAAATTTGTTACCTATCTTTATTTATTTTATTTTTTTTATTTTATAAATTTAAAGTACTTAAAAAATTTGTACAATCTCCAATAAGCCTTACATGCACTCTTATGAACCCTTTCCATTATTTAAACTTTATCTGATCTAAAAAGTATTCCATCATTTAAAGAAAAATTTAAGATTAAAAACTTGATGCAATTATATTTAAATAACCAGTGATACAGTGAGTGCAATAGGGGAGCTGTGATATGGTGAGGAATGACTGGACTTCATATACAGAATTACATGTATATCTATCCTTACACATGACTTAATGTCAGCTCACCAAAAGCATTAAACTTAGTGAAAAATGTTGGAGACTTGAGGTTGATAAATGGAAAAATGACAGCAATCAAATAAAGTGGAATGTATTTGGTCTCATTCCACATCTCAGCAAATAAATTGTTGTCATATATCACTATCTCTGTTTTGTTGTAGCATGTGGCTGAAATATAGACAAATAATTAACATTTTCCTAAAGAGTGATCAAGAGACCTCGAAGAAAGGGAATAGCTATTATTGTGATATTTTTTGTAAAACTTTTGTTTACGCTACTAGTAAAATGTTTATTAACAGGATGCAAAAATATTAAAAGCATTATGGACCACAAGGATGTGGATTACTATGCTGTACGACCAAATATACAAACTTACATTTTTATATACAGATATTCAATCAAAAATGGCCTATATCAAGGATAAAATATGATAGCTTCCCTTTCATTTAAAAAAATGTAAGTGTATTTCATAATTACCATCAGATTGTAAAGAAAGAAGTGCGAGAAAACTTGCATTAGGTGCAAGAGAATCAGCTTGTACATAACCTGTTAAATGAAATAATTCAATTATAATTTGTTTTCTCGTGAACAAAGAGAAGAAATATTTGACATTCAAAAAAATATTATTCGATTAAAAAAATCAAATTTCAGGAAAAAATAATCCAATTTTTAGTTTTTCTAAAATTTGAACAATTTAATACATCTTTTAGCTATATATGCCGCATATAGTTTTAAATAGTCTAACAATTGTCATTATTTAATTCCTAGAAACACCGTAAAGGATTACAAAGGATAACTAAAATGTTAAGCAATTTTGAAAGATTAAAATAATATTTCTCTGGAAATCCTAAAATAAAATTTTAAAATGAATTAACTGTAGATAAAAATTCCAATGTGATACAGAAAATTGGACATCAGGATCCAGTAGACAATGCATCCTCCAAGTAAAGTCAACAAAGAACAAATAACAGCAACACTCTCAGTAATATGGCCAAGGTAGCATTTTACAGCATCAGAAAACTCTACAAGATTACCTCCTTAAAAAAATTTAACAACATTTATTAACTGCAATTGTAAAAAAAAAAAAAAATACTAGATGTATCACGTTAAAATAAAAATCAGATAAATTAACTGTAAAACTCGTATAAATCTTCATTAAAATATCTTGTTTAAAAAAGTATGTAATAATTCTTTTTTAATTCTAAAGATTTTACATTTCATAATAGAAAATGTCCCATCTAACACTGGTTTTTATTTAACTTAAAAAAAAGAAGTTTATATGGCGGTGCACCATTTTTTATTCTTTAACTAAGAGTAATGATGTAACAGAACAGTTATTATTTAGGCCACTCACCTCCTAAATAACGACAGACTTTTAAAACTCTATAACTTGTATAAGCCATTATTCCAGCCATTAGCACAAGTAAAATAATACCATTTATAAAACCAGCCTAATAAAAAAAAAAAATTCAAAATATATAAAAATCAAGTTTTCTGATTTGAATAACTAGAAGTTCAAAACTGTGTTAAATTTGTTAAATATATCATATAACCTGTTTGATAGTCCAAGGCATGCTCAAAAGTGATGTACCCATCATTGTATTCCACATTGAAAATCTAAAAAATAAATTAGTGTAGCTTACAATTAGGCGCATCATGAAAATGAACTGGCTTGAAAGAGATTTAAAATATAGTGTCCTCCTAATTACCATTCAACATACCAACACACAGATAATAAAGCCCTATGGAAAAGATAAATGTGACCCCTTACTCTTCACAAAATCATTATGATAAAGAAAAAGCATATGGTATATTTTGGTTAAAACACAAGACTGTCATGAACTGATGAGTAACAGGTTTTTTTTCTCTGGTCTAAATGACATCCCTAATTCCATCAGCTATTTTAACATATTGCAGTGTGATTTACAATATGTAGAATTAACACCAATTATTTGTTTTGATTCATTTTAATGCTGAGTATAAAATTTACTGTTTCACTTTCTTTTTGTCATGTTAAGTCAAGAGTTTTACTGAAGAAGGTCAATAATGGCAAAAAAGGTAAAACATTTTATTTGGGACAGTCGCAACTCACTACCCCATAAATTCTATATATATTTATATGCAATAATGCAAAATACTCTATAAGGACAGTAGAAACAGAGAGAAGAGTAAGAAGACTGCTTATATAGCTAAAACGTTCATGGGTTATCCTTCTCTACATATTCTACACTTACATTGGATTTTATTGTCTTATTTTTAATTTTACTCAACTTACATGGTTATAATACTGTGCTGGTTTCCAGTATGTTCAATAATAGTTGAATAGTCATTAACAACTGTAATAGTCTGTTTATGTAAAATACCAAAAAGTAAAACAATGCCATTCATTAAGTCAAAAAAAAAAAATTTTCCTTAATAATGATGACTTGCTGACTACTAAAATGGAGACTATAATGTCAACTGAAATTTATTAACTATTCAACACTATTACAAAAAATATCTAAATGGTAATAATGTGGATTTAAATTTTAAAGTTGAAAAATTATAATTATAAAAACTGTAAGACAAACATGAGCTGTGGTCTGAGTTACACTATAACTGTTACGTTGACTGTCTAGAAGATGACTTCCCTCATCTTCAGAACTATCACTGCTATCACCATTTATCACTAAGTCATGATTTGATCTACTACTGTAAAATAAAAATAAAAAATAAAAAAAATTTAGGCAACATTTGTTGATTACATATGTATTTTTTAATACAAACTATCTACTTATCTATTAATTAGATTGAATTTCTAAATAAAAAAGTATGCAATGCCTAAAATGGATGTCTGCATAATTTTTCAGTAGCCATAAGGCTTGAGTATAATATGCAAAACATATTTAACAAAGACTGTTAAATTTTCTAATTTGTAACTTGCTCTGTTCAAAGAGCAACGAGTAATTAAAGTTTATTGATTTATGGTGAGTAAATGATATATTTATATCCAAACAATCAATCCAATGAAGGACAATGTTAATGAATAGTCAGACTGAAAGAAAATGTATTTAAAAAATGAAGCATTTTACAAAAGCATTCAAACAGCTATTTGTGTATATTCAATTCTAAATGTAAAATATAAATGGAGCTCTAATTGAAAAGAAAATACTAAAACAAATTTATTAGCCTTTTTAATATGATTTTTTATTTATGCAGTTATGTGAACATTAATTATATTTCATGAAAATATTTTAGCTAGTACTAGAGAGCTGCATAGTGTTATATATTACACCCAACCTCACCTGTCCCAGCAAAGTTTAAACCAACTCACTCATTCTCATCAATATCTGTTCCATCCCCACCGTTCCCCATCAAAATCTATTTCATCCTCACTGCAAGAAATATACTCTTGTGACAGATTTCCAGATTGGCTGAAATCCCACCAATTTGGGAGTTGTTTTACATTAGCATTACTATTTATCATTTAACTATTGTAATAGTTCAGCTTCACTATCTATAGACTCATTTATACTAATTTATAGACGTATTGTAGTATAGTGGGGTTAGTCCGATAAAACAATAGACTGACTGTACAGTAGAATATCATTCAATATGCCATATGGTCTAACTTTAGTCTACTGGATAACTGTATAGTTTAAATTGATAAGCATCTCCTACAATAACATAGACACTTAGTCACACTTGACTTATGTCTTAGATAACTTGACTTAGTGTATTTACTAGTATTTGTTGATGGTTGTTTATTTAACTTTCAAATTTTGATTATCTTCCTTTTAGAGTAACTGTAATTGATCCCTTGTGGCTTGTATGAATATAAATCAAATAAACATTATCACCTTCTCTTGTGTTAGTACTGTTAGTCTAGGTCTATTCTTTTAATGAACTCATAATGAAGTATTATTCATCTTAGACTTAAGTATTAAATACCTCTTCTGTATGGATCCGTAAAATTTAGTCTTAGGCGACGACATTTTAAGGGGGAAAAGCTATAAGTCAAACAGTTGGTCGAGTATAACCCAGTACAATCTGATGACTGGTAATGCTATCGTTTGAATCATGTGCTTAAGGTTTTACAGATATGGTTAATACCAAACACTTGTAAACCATGTTTATCTTCTTTAGAAGGTCAAAGGTTACAAACACTGGATTAAAAAAGACTATTGGCACTGTAGATTGTATCTAAAGCAAAGACGTACTACATATTTATGTCTTAGATCTAAAGCCTAATCAAATGTAGCAGTATTTCTATTTACGGAAAAAAGGGTAGACTTCTTTCTACTGTGTACGCTGCTTAGACATTTATTTCATTATATGTATACTTTAATAAACGTAAATGGTTTATAAATTATAAACACTGTTCTGTACGATAATTAAGTTTTTCTTTCCCTTTTTATTAAATTTGTTACCATTTTAAGAAACTATTTTAAAAAAAAAAATTATTAGTATCACCTAATTAATCTAAGCATTCTAATAAATTGTGACGTACGTACTTATTTAGTTATTAAGGAGTTGTTGAGGTGTTATTTTTTTAGACTTTTTTTTTTACTACGGCTTAGTAGGGTAAGAAGATGAAGGTCATGGAAATAGAATTCAAGGCTACTTCGAAAGGTCATTAATTGTGAACTTGTCAGCATAGCTACACTGCCAACGGCAGTGTCATTTTATTTTTATATCAGATTTATTAATTTATAAGTAAAAGAAGTCAGTTGTCCCACAAGCATTATGAGCTGCTGTGCGAGTGGGCCCATGGCCCCTAACACCATCGAAGTCATATCAACATCACCGTTTGATGGTCAAAAACCAGGTACAAGCGGTCTCAGAAAGCCTGTCGGCGTCTTCCAGCAACCTCACTACACTGAGAATTTCATCCAGGCTGGATTAATAGCAGGCTTGGGAGACAAGCTTAAGGGGTCCAGTTTGGTCGTTGGAGGAGATGGGAGATTCTTTTGTAAAGAAGCTGCCCAGCTGATTATAAAAATTTCTGCAGCTAATGGGGTAAGCCAGATAACTTACTTATAACTTATATAACTTATACAGTGGTACCTTGTGGGTTACAAACGCCTCAGGCCATGAACGATTCGGTTTATTAACAACTTCAAATTTTTTTTGTCTCGATTAATAATCAGTGCCTTGAGTTACAATCAACAGTCATAGGTAGAGCTAGGTACAATATTAGAGACAATCGCATACAGTACAAACGAAGCCATGCAGTTCTAACAAAAAAATGGGCAACAACTTGGAGGAGCTGATTGAGGAACACAGTGGGAAAACTCATTACAGATAAGCTTGTCAATCTTCAGAATAAACAGCTAAAGACATTAAAAAGCAAAGCTTTCGTCCGATGATAAAGAGCCAAAAACCTTTTTAACTGTAAGGATTAAAGAAATGTTACAAACTTTATTGTGAACCATCATCCAACTGAATACAAGCAAACTTCTTTCTAACATGCCAGTAAACCTGATTAATGATATTGCAATGACCCACTTCTGAAATATTCTCCAGCAAAGTAAGCATCAAATTTCCCTTGATAGTTTTTTGGTGCAGCGACAAGAAACTTCTGAAACTAATGAATCAGAATAGAAAAGAAAGATACACATTTCTTTTTATTTTACATTTAATGTATTTGTTCGTTTTCTTTCTCTTTATTTAATACATGAAGTGCACATATTCTTGTGTGTTTTGTCAGGTAAATTGACCGGATGTTAAATAAAAAAGGAGCTATTGTCTCTATCACTTTCATCTCAATATTTCCGGTTTTGAAATTAGGTACCACTGTAAAAAAAGAAAAGTTCCCTTAACCCTAACGGGCCATCGGGGCAGATGAAGTGTAGAATTCATCTGTTTCTATAACCTCGGCATATGAAGGGGTTGTGTGGTTAGCACAACACCCAGCCGCCTTTACTTCCCCAACTTAAAGTCAGGTACCCATTTAAAGCTGGGTGGACTTGAGGGACCACTGTATATGAGTAAAAAAAAAAGCCAAAGGTGTAAAAGCAGTAATGTTAGTTGTTAATTATCAAAGACTAAGAAATGTTATTAAAATATTATTTACACCTTAACCACATAGATTTAGTTTTTACATACACACATATGTAAAGTGAGTTCAGCTGTATTTAGACTTAGCCCCATCAATTAATAATTTCTATTTACTACAATAATTTTCTTAACCTTAATAATGGACATAGCTTTCCAGGGTTTCCTCAAGAAAACACTTAATTTTTGGTTGGGGGAAAAAATCCTTCAATTTCAAAACATCTTATAATTATTAGTATTTAGTTCTAAGAATGGAATAAAATTCCTTTGAGAACTGAATGGCTATCTGGGAAGATGAAGTAATTTACCTGTTTCTTGTACTTTAGTTGTGGACATGGCATTCTAGGGTCTTCTCATCATTGGTGTTGGGGAGGGGGGGTGGCACAACTTAAACACTTGTTAAGGAGTAAGGTCCAGATTATTTTTTAATGAAAAAATATTTAAGACTTGTACATTTTTTCATCTAGGTTTCCAAGGTAGTGATTGGCCAAGATGGAATACTATCTACACCTGCATGCTCTCATATTATCCGCAAATACAAACTTAATGGCGGCTTTATCCTCACAGCAAGTCACAACCCTGGGGGACCCAAAGGAGATTTTGGAATAAAATATAACATTGAAAATGGAGGTGAATATAAAGCTGTTATAATGATACTTTTGTTTTAATTAGGTTACACATATAACACCATTTGTTGTAATCTTTAACAATATCTAAAACAGTTTTTCTGTTTGTCTTTGAACAGTCTTATCAATCTCGTAAAGGTAACATTATCTAAATGTAATGCTTAACCATTCTGAACTATTCATTTTATGCACATGGTTGCAAAGATTAATATTTAATTATTAAAATTATCAAAGATCTCAGTATAAAATAAAGTAAATATTTTGGTAAGGTATTTGAAAGACTTAAAAATGTCCTTTATTCCTTCCTTTTGTGTCATAAATTATAAATGTGGAATAAACAGAATTTTTTTCTATTTCTTTGATCTAGGCCCAGCTCCTGAAGCTATGACAAACAATATCTATGAAATATCTAAAGTAATAAGTGAATACAAGATTGTTCCAAATTTAAAGGCTGATATCAGCAAACTTGGAACAAATGTATACAAGATATGTGGCAATGAATTTACTGTTGAAATAATAGATAATACGACTGATTATGTGGAATTCATGAAGACCATATTTGACTTTGAAGCCATCAAGTCATATGGGAAATCAAAAAATGTCCTTTTTAATGCTATGAATGGAGGTATGTAAATCATGAGCCACTAAATACATGTACATCAATAATTAAACAAATAACTATGCTTATATTAGTAATTTTAAAATACATTCATTCCAGGTAGAAATGATAATAAACAAAGCTTATTCTAAAAATGTAGTTGACTGACATGATTCTGATTAACACATTCTCCTAGATGGCCTAAATTTATAACACAATTTTCAACATTTGTTAGGTTCACTTTTTTCATAATACAGTGTTAAACATTACTGTCTTCTTAAATGTGCATTATTATTGTATTTGTCTGTTAATCATTAAGTTTAGTTTGTCTTTTAATCATAATGTTTTTCTCTATTTATTCATATAAATATATGTTAGCTATAGCATCACTGCCATTAATCAGATGCATGCATTTCATTCATTTTTTGTTATAGTTACTGGACCGTATCTGAAAAAGATTTTTGTTTCTGAGCTTGGCTTACCCGCTGATTGTTGTCTTAACTGTGAGCCTCTCCCAGACTTTGGTGGTTTACATCCCGACCCTAACCTTACTTATGCTAAAGATTTAGTAGACATTATGAAACAAGGCAAACATGATTTTGCAGCAGCCTTTGATGGAGATGGGGTATGCATTACTGTTAGAGTGATTGCCATTATAATTTATTTGTTTTTATTTTCTGCCAAATAAGGGAGAAATAAAATTGCTCATTAAATTTGGCACGTGAAGAAAATTCCTTAATATTTAATAATTGTCGTGATTACTATGAATGTTAATCTGAAAGTTAATATGGAATTTTATGCTCATTTAATATTGCGATATGCTTTCACTAAACATTTCAAAGATGGTCCAAAACTATTAAACAGCTGATGAGAGAGAAAATAACAGTAAAATGTCAATAACATGAACTATTCAGTACTGCCAATTTTTTTTTCCTTTCCCCTCTGCTTATATAACATCTGTTGGGATGTTAGCAATTTACAATTAACCACTGAGCCTTATTGTTAGGACCATACCATGTTGGTAAAAAAATCAACTAAGCCAGGCAGAGAATTCAGTTTAAGCTCAGTGTGGTAAAATACTATTTATTTAACACACAATGTCGGAGTGACCTTTGCAGGATAATAGGCAGCTTATAGGACGGAGGGTGGGATGGAGGAAAAGCATATTCTATTCTGTTAGTTGAGAGGAAAAAGGGGGCCTATTCCAGCCTAAAAATTTTCAGTACAACGAATAATGACATTTCACAATATCATGAAAACTGCAACCTATAAATTAAATAGTACACAATTTAACCTGTAATTTTCATAAAGATTATTCTTTATATTGACATCATCAGTCATTTCATTTTATTGAATGTCCATTGTCTGGTGCTTTTTAGAGTAGTAAGGGATAGATTGAAAATTAAAAAAAATTCATGCACCATTTATTAGGAGAAAATTTTAAACTTTAATTAGTTTCATTTCTGCATCGGTTAACAGCATCTTTATCTCAATAGAATGGGTTGATTTGGAAAAAAATGTTACAAGGCCAGAGGAATCCCCATAATTTGAATTAAATTTTTTAATGAGTCCAGTTTGGAAACCAGCGAAACGCAACCTATAAAAAATAAAAATTATTTTTTTATAAAATACAAAAAATCATTTTAACCATAAAAATCACACTTTTCTTTTGGAAATAGGACAATGTTTATGAAACAACTAAAATTTTCTCCTAAAAAGGATATGCAAATTTTGAAAGATACATACATCTGTGTACAATGATTTTTATTTTATTTTTTTTGGTGTTTCTATACATATCTTTCATTTTTAGGATCGGAATATGCTTTTAGGTCACAATGCATTTTTTGTGACACCTTGTGATTCTCTTGCTGTGTTGGCTGCACATTTAGATTGTATTCCTTATTTTAAAACGAATGGCATTAAAGGATTTGCAAGGAGCATGCCCACTTCAGAGGCCGTGGACAAGTATGTTTTATGTGAATCTTAAACTTGATACATAGAAAATATCTAAAATTTAGAACATGTGTTTTTAATTTTTGCAATTAAACTTATTCCTATATAAAAAAAATAAGTTGTTTTTTCTTTGTTTAGTTTATATTTGATTTTGTTGTATTTCTATTTCCATGATACTAGAGTTGCCCAGCTATCTGGTAAAGAATGTTATCAAGTTCCAACTGGATGGAAATTTTTTGGCAATCTCATGGATGCTGGCAAAATAAATCTATGTGGTGAGGAAAGCTTTGGTACTGGATCTGATCATATTAGGTAAATTTACTTCAAGATTTTGAAAGAAGTTACCATAGTACTTGCCAAATTGGTCTCAGATTGTGAAAACTAGCCTGAAATAGTATAAAAGCTTCTAGTAATGGACCTCTCAAACTGAGCATAATTTCAAAGACATCTAACAGTAATTAGGTATTCTAAACCAGCAATTGTAATAAGTATTCCTAAACCAGTGCTGCTTCACTATGACTTTGGTTTTTATTACATTAACATTCTGTTATAATATTATTAAAATCAGTAATAAAATCTCAGGTTTAATTACAATATTGTACATATACATATTTTGATTCTACCCCTCACATCGAGTGCTTTTATGGGCCTATTAGGAGATAGGATCAGGCTTAGAGACCGAAGACTATTCCTTTCGATGTTGTGAGATAAAAGATGTCTAACAAGAAGGATTAAGAAGAATAATGGTAGACAAGGTGATGGGACTTTTAAGACCAAGATGGGAGAAAACAATAGACTAGTAAAACAGCAAAGGTGGGATGATTCTAGAAGTAGACCGCGGGCGACGTCTGACAGTCTAGAAGACGACCAGGTAACGCTCCTTAGAGAGAATAGAATTGAAAGGACAATACGGAATTAGACTGTGAAGTAATTAAGGTGCAAACATTAGTAGGATAAATATGACTGGGTTTAGACAGAGTTTAGTAGTTAAGGGAATAGAGTTGAGAAACACAATTGAGAGAGTTGTAGTTGAGAAGAAGTTGAGCGAAGAATACTGTAAGTGAAAGTCGATGTTAGGAATAGGTACAGAATCATTGGTTAATCAGAGTAGAGGCATAGTGGTTTGTTAATGTATGTTGAATTATTGTGTACCTTCAGAGTGATCTTTTCATGTATGGACTTATTACATTATTGTGTAAATAGGTGTAAATAAATAGTTGTGTTGACAACACATCTTGTTCAATTGGTTCCTTGTGTCTAAGGAATAAGTAACAAAAGTGAAAGAGGCAGATAGTAATCTAATTGGCATCTTCCAATTTAAATTAAACCAAACTCATAACAAGGCCTTTCAGGGTAACTTCAAAAAATGGAGATTATTATGAGCCGCCAGCACTATATTTATGAGTGAATAATACTTTCTAACCACTTACCAAATACATGGAGGGTGTGTGTACTGCTGATCGGCAGTGTTATTACTTTTAATATACAACGAACAGATGTTAAATGAAAAATATTTATATAGATTTATATTTTCAGGGAAAAAGATGGCATATGGGCAGCTTTAGCTTGGCTTTCTGTTCTAGCTAATACCAATAAAAGTGTTAAAGATGTTTTATTTGATCACTGGACAACTTATGGAAGAAATTTTTTCACAAGGTATGCTTCTGAAACCTTTTGTTAAAAGATAATTAATCATTATACATGCAGTCAGGGACAAGGCATGAGTGTTGCCGGTCATAACTCTTAGAGAAAAATTTATTGATGTTTTTATGCTATATACATGGGCACAAACAAACATATATGTATATGTTTGTATAAAAAAATTAGGCTTACAATATATACAATATATATTTAAATGAATGTTATGTATATTTAAATTTGTAGTATTTTATTATTAATGATTATGTTAACTGTGCTCAATAAACACAGTACCATAAAATAATATTATCTATAAATAGGAATATGACCGGCAACACTCACGCCTCATACCTGCTTGCATACATTATGTTTAGTTAGGTCACTTTGTGACCCACTCTGTCAACAGTTTTGGTTTCATGATCCAATATTAAAAAATGTTTTATTTTTTGCAACCCACATGCAAAGAAAAATGACCATAAAAAAAAGACAATAAAAGCATTGTTATTGCAGATTTACAAACTTTTAGTTTTGTGACTTATAGATAAATAGATTTAATTAGGCATATAAAGATTTTCAATTCTTTGATGATAAATTTAAATTATGTCGCAACCCACCTGAAATTCGTCTGATACTCACACTCTGAGAACCACAGATTTAAGGATTAAGTTATAGTGGACTTTGCTTCCTATATATTTAATTAGAACTTAATATTTTTATTCTGTAAATTACCATATTTCATTTGCAATTCTTTAAAAAAATGTTGTTTTTTTTTGCTTATCTACAACACTGCTATTTATGTGCATACAATTATTTTTATTGACTTCATTATTGTTTGAAAGACTTGTAGAAAACATTTGGCTATTTATTTTTCTAGATATGATTATGAAAATGTTTCATCTGAATCTGGGGATAAAATGATGGAACTTCTTACCAAGTTGATTGAAGATCCAAAAACTAAAGGCATGACATTCTCTGATCCAACTGGCAAGTCATACAAAATGTCAAATCTAGACAATTTTGAATACAAAGATCCAATTGATGGTAGCATAAGTAAAAATCAGGTTAGCAGAGCAGTATTTAACATTCACTATAAGTCTTTTTAAATTGTTTTTCAAACATTGGTAATTTATTAATGACATTTAATTCTTATATATTTATTTTAGGGCATAAGATTTCTATTTGAAGATGGCTCCAGAATCATTTATCGTTTAAGTGGTACAGGCAGCTCAGGTGCAACAATTCGCATTTATGTTGAGGGATACGAAAAATATCAGAATCCACACATGTATTATCAAGATGCTCAGGTTAGCAGTTAAAAAAAATTAGTGTGTTTTTTAACTTATTCATTTTTTTAGAAGCTTTTTAATAAGTTTCACTTTCTGTGTGTGGGTTTGTTGGTTTGTCCTTAAATCTTATAGCTCCCTTTTGGATCTGTTTATTTTAGAGAAAAGACCAAAAGTTGGCACATGTGTAGATTATACTTTACAATACTCAATTTTAATTATTTCAAGTCCATGAATTAACATTTTGTAGGATTTCAAAGAGAATTACTTTTTAGTCATTCTTAAAATGGGAAAAAAATTGGCCTTGAGATTATCATGTAAAAAAAGCACTATGCCATGTGTGTTAGTAGACAGAGTCAATAATATTACTGCAGTCAGATATAACAGACAAGCCCACAGGTGCATGAACTTGCATAACTCTTGAGTAAAAACTATAAAAATGTTCTTCTCAAAATAAAAAATTGCTAACTATGTATGACTACCCTCTAAACCAGCCATTCTCAACCTTTTTCGCGACTATTCTCCAAAGGGTACCCCTCAAAGTTTAGAGCAAACTGGTGACCTTCATCCTCTTGGTTGTTTTAAAAAGAAAATTACATGTCCTTGCATACCCCTGCACAGTGGCGCAACTGAGGGGGGGGGGCTTTAGCCCCCCCCCCCAGGCCAAATCATCAATTCATAATTAAATTTATAAAGTTACAAAAAAGACTGTCAAACTGTCTTTTTTCATAATGTGAGCCCCCCCCTCCCCCAGCATTTTTTGCTGGTTGCGCCACTGCCCCTGCATAGCCATACCCCCCGTCCCCCTTGGGGATACACATACACCCGGTTGAGAACCGCTGCTCTAAACTACTTGTTAATCAGATAAATAAATTATTTACTCCCCCATGGCACTGAAAAGTGGGAACTGTTATGCATCAAGCAACCCGCAACACATAAACATTTAATTAAGCCAGAGAGGATAAAGTATAACTTCTGTCATCTGAATTAATATTTCACTTGAAGATAATCAGTGACATGTACAATAAGCAAAAAATCTTTAAAATATTAAAAATTTAAAAATGTAAAATAAAAATGAAAAAGTCTTAAAAACAAGCTTTTGTTTAAATGCAAAAAAAAAGTGATTATTAGAATATTTAATAGAATTATAATGACTTAACAAAACATAATCACTGATATCAATTATTACTTACACTTATTTATCTTTCAAATTATCAATAAATGTAGTTTTAAGACATTGATCCTGAAAAATGTGTTAATTTAGCAATAATGGAGTTGAAAGACATATCAAGTCCAAAATATTTATTTTGATGTTAAAATTTACAAGAGATACAAACTGACCCCCAACCACAAAAAGTGAAATTAAACAAAAGCTTACAAAAAAAAAGAAAAGGTAACTGGCCGCCATCTTGATAAACCTGTCAGACAATTTCTGCATTAGACAGAAATAATTTCACACAAAAAAACATTTTTCAAACAAAAACTATTAAAATAGTATATTATTTGGTTATTTGAAATCCAACTTTAAGTTTAAAAAATGACAGCGCATAATTGCATGTGAAATTTTATTTGTCAATTTCATTTCAAAGTGCAGGATTATTTAAACCTCTATTTTGTTCCCAATTTCAGGAAGTACTGAAGCCTCTGGTAACCATAGCTTTACGCACATCCAAACTAAAGGAACTGACTGGACGTGAAGAACCAACTGTCATCACTTAAATATGTTTATCTTTTATAGTCGGCCATAATAACCAGGAGTGTTTTACTTTAATTTGTATACATTTATCAGCATCCACATTTAAAATAAATGAAAGTATGATATTTAGCTATGCTGCATGTCATTCAAGATTTATTTTCCCAATTGTTGTGGTTTAACTTGCATAGCTTTCTATTTTAACTTGGTTTGCAAAAAAAGTTTGAATCACAATTTTTATTTCAGAATAGAGATATTCTGTTGATTAGTTTGACTGTTGGTTTTTTTTTATTTTAATGGCTTTATGAATTGCAAGTTTCATCACATGCATGTTACTGTAGACTGTGATTCACTGAAATGGGTGCTGGTTTTTTTCCTAAAATTACTGTGTAATGAGGGCATCTTATGTTACTTGGTCTTGTTAATGTGAAGGGTTGAAGTCTTTATGCTTAAATTGATTATATGGATTGTTTTGACATTGAATTTAATTTACACTACCTACAATCAGTATCTCTTTTTTTTTTACTGTTTGTTTTGGATTTGTATTTGTTATATAAATATTTACTTCCCCTATATTTGTTCATAGCACTATGATTGTAACAATCTGCATAATCACACGTTTATCAAATAAAAATTGATAGTTTTTTATCAGTGCTGAAAATTCCTCCTTTGGCCGGTTAGAAAATATTGGCAGTAACATATAATAAATAAAATAAACACTAGTATAACATGAGTTATTAATTTAACTATTAACTTTGGGCTTTTTTATGCTTTAATTTTGTAATGTGCAATTATTGTCAAAGATATACAAGCTCATTGACCTTATTTTACCTTTGTGAAGAACAATGCATCTCTTGTGAAAAATATATTCATAACATTAGTATCCCTAGGAAAAAATTGTATTTCAGTGACCTTGTTTTTTCGGTTCAGTTCAAAATTCACTTTCTTATTGACTTTCTGTGCCTAATTCGCCTGATATAGGCCCACAGAATAAACATAAATGTGCATACCTCATTTTTGAATGGTGCCGTTTAATTTTAGACCCTGAACAAATAAATGTTATTATATGTTGTTGTACATGTCTGGAGTTTAGCTTTGACATGAACATGAGTAAACTACAGCCCAAAGACCAAGTATGACCTGTAAAGCTGATAACCAGCCCAGGTTCCCCTAGTCTCTACACTTTCACAGAAATTATATTTTACATTTAATTTATGTTTGTTAATATAAACGCTCTTTCCATCTGCTCTTGGTACTTCTTTCAAATTCCATGCATACTTCCCAAAGAATCTGACTAAAGAGTCACAGAGAAGGACCCAGTGTTTTCACTTTCACTTTTACTAGCCAAAATTTGTTACGCTTTTAATAGAGAATTGGCAAACTTTCTTTCCAAACTTCTTGTTTTTCATATGGAGACATACCTAGGAATTCCTAATTTTTTTAAGACCACTTTTTTTTTTTTTAACAGAAGTGTCAATAATTGTTATGCTATCAGTATTTAAAATCAGTTATGTTTAATTATATAATTCTTAACTCTGACAAGTATTTGGTTTGCCTGCCCCATGAGGTTGCACTGTTTACACACAGTAAATAATAAATCATACAACAAAACCAATAATAAATTTAATGGGGCTAAATTTTTAACAACTTTTTACTGACTTTAAAATTTTGTCATTATAAATCTGTTAAACTCTAATTTAATTAGGCCTATGCATATTAAAGTCTTAATAAGATGAAATAAACTACTGTACCTCATGATGAATGCATATTAAAAGCCTTAATAAGGTGAGATGAACTACCTCATAATGAACTGCTAATGTTCAACATTTGTCAGAATTTTCCATTTGGCAACATAAGCGTTAGTTTTCATGCTCGAATGCACTTTATAAGCAAGGTCTCATGCAAATCCTTTGAAAACAATATCCTGACAGCATCTTTATCTAAGCATTATACATGACAGTGTACTGGCTCCTGTTATTGGTTTAGCTTACACTGTATCAATGGTTTTATCCCCACTGTGCTATAACTTTTTAACATTTTTACTTCCATATTTTACAGCTTCTCTGGTTTACTTGATGGAGAAACAAATTCATTATAATTGCTAAAATTTTGATAAGCAACAACGATATGTGATCATAATGACCAGGTTTGATTGGTTGTTGGCAGGTTTTAGAAAGAAAAGGTCATTTGGATTGAGCAGTTGTTGGAAACTCTTTAACCTGGGATTATAATGGGACAATGCATTTATTGGCATTTATTTGCACTATTAACACACTTATGTATTGACCTTTTATTTATGACCCCAACACTTAAAAGTATTTTCTCTAATTTTGGGATTTAGAAGCTTTTGGAACCTAGCCCTTCTAATGTTTGTTTAATTAATAGATATAACTTATTTGCCTTCCTAATGGAATCCAGTAATGTCTGATGTTTTTTTATATTTTTTTTTAAATCAGTGTTTTGTTTAACAACTAAATAAGTTAAAATTAAATGAACAAATTAATAAATATAATAAATGAACCAGGCTTAAATATGTTTTAAACAGCTTTATTAAAGTAAAAAAAAAGAGCAAATTTTAACTAATAAAAATGTATACTAAAAACACCATGTAACATTTTTCAATGTTAAGTATCGATTAAATTATAAATACAGTTGCGTTAATACATTTAAGAAAGAAACCATTTAAGGCAATACATATTTAAAAAGTAAAAATAACTTGTGGTGGAATGTTCAGTGAGGTTTTAAAGTCAGCAGTAATGGTGGTTAAGAGATTGATATTAGATGAAAAAAAGATACTGCCTTATGAACTTAACATGAATGATATAATAACAACAATAATTGATAAATATTATCATTGACAAGGTCTTCCAAAATATATTTTTTAATGGTAACACTGAAAAAGAACTAACTAACGTTGAACTAAATTTCTTTTAATATTTTTGTATGGAACTTGATAAATTGTGTGTGTAAATGTAAACTTTCAGCTCCATTAATTAATACAGCTCAATTTAGTAAGGGAGACATATTGCACTAAATGTACATATTATAGTATGCTCATATTTACAAAATGATCACAAATTATGACATTATCATTCACCACAGAAATACCACATGTGTTGGAACCTTACGTACACACTGCCACATACAAAAACTTCCACACTTTGAAGAAAATAATTTAATTGCCTTCAAATTTCAGATAAATGGTCTTCAAAATCATCATGATCATCAGGACCTGAAATAAATTAATCAGCATTATAAACTAATGTTCCAAATATTTTGTCAAGCATGGGTCAAGAAAAAAAAAAACAATTTTAGAAAAACAGATTCAGTAATCTGAATCTAAACAAGCTGGCAGAGTCCAACTATCTCCACTTCCTGACCCTCTGTGATCGAAAACAAAATATTCTTATGTCAGAGCTAGAGGTTGAAGACTTTTTTATGAGCCCATATTTAGTCTCCAGGAGAGGGTGTCAGTTTAAGAAAACCAACTGCTGAATCAGAGTGCACATAAATTCTATTGAATGTCAACCCTCCCCCCTTTTCCCCACCTCGAACCTGGAACATTTGGCCAAGTGTGGAATAAATCTTTGACCGTACGATCTGGCATATTGAGACAGTTTTAGAAAAAAAAGGGCAATTTATAATTGTATCGCTGAAAGAGTTTCAGAAAAGATACCGCAATTCATAACCATATCTTCAATGCAGCTTTAGAATTAAAGATGATATAGTATTTACTCAATACACATCTTGCTGTTAAAGCACCAAAAGCAACACAAAGTGAATCAATTTCTAGCATAGCATCACCAATGACACGTTTGTTCCAGGTCATTTTTGTTCATAGCACTATGATTGTAACAATCTGCATAATCACACGTTTATCAAATAAAAATTGATAGTTTTTTATCAGTGCTGAAAATTCCTCCTTTGGCCGGTTAGAAAATATTGGCAGTAACATATAATAAATAAAATAAACACTAGTATAACATGAGTTATTAATTTAACTATTAACTTTGGGCTTTTTTATGCTTTAATTTTGTAATGTGCAATTATTGTCAAAGATATACAAGCTCATTGACCTTATTTTACCTTTGTGAAGAACAATGCATCTCTTGTGAAAAATATATTCATAACATTAGTATCCCTAGGAAAAAATTGTATTTCAGTGACCTTGTTTTTTTCGGTTCAGTTCAAAATTCACTTTCTTATTGACTTTCTGTGCCTAATTCGCCTGATATAGGCCCACAGAATAAACATAAATGTGCATACCTCATTTTTGAATGGTGCCGTTTAATTTTAGACCCTGAACAAATAAATGTTATTATATGTTGTTGTACATGTCTGGAGTTTAGCTTTGACATGAACATGAGTAAACTACAGCCCAAAGACCAAGTATGACCTGTAAAGTTGATAACCAGCCCAGGTTCCCCTAGTCTCTACACTTTCACAGAAATTATATTTTACATTTAATTTATGTTTGTTAATATAAACGCTCTTTCCATCTGCTCTTGGTACTTCTTTCAAATTCCATGCATACTTCCCAAAGAATCTGACTAAAGAGTCACAGAGAAGGACCCAGTGTTTTCACTTTCACTTTTACTAGCCAAAATTTGTTACGCTTTTAATAGAGAATTGGCAAACTTTCTCTTTCCAAACTTCTTGTTTTTCATATGGAGACATACCTAGGAATTCCTAATTTTTTTAAGACCACTTTTTTTTTTTTTAACAGAAGTGTCAATAATTGTTATGCTATCAGTATTTAAAATCAGTTATGTTTAATTATATAATTCTTAACTCTGACAAGTATTTGGTTTGCCTGCCCCATGAGGTTGCACTGTTTACACACAGTAAATAATAAATCATACAACAAAACCAATAATAAATTTAATGGGGCTAAATTTTTAACAACTTTTTACTGACTTTAAAATTTTGTCATTATAAATCTGTTAAACTCTAATTTAATTAGGCCTATGCATATTAAAGTCTTAATAAGATGAAATAAACTACTGTACCTCATGATGAATGCATATTAAAAGCCTTAATAAGGTGAGATGAACTACCTCATAATGAACTGCTAATGTTCAACATTTGTCAGAATTTTCCATTTGGCAACATAAGCGTTAGTTTTCATGCTCGAATGCACTTTATAAGCAAGGTCTCATGCAAATCCTTTGAAAACAATATCCTGACAGCATCTTTATCTAAGCATTATACATGACAGTGTACTGGCTCCTGTTATTGGTTTAGCTTACACTGTATCAATGGTTTTATCCCCACTGTGCTATAACTTTTTAACATTTTTACTTCCATATTTTACAGCTTCTCTGGTTTACTTGATGGAGAAACAAATTCATTATAATTGCTAAAATTTTGATAAGCAACAACGATATGTGATCATAATGACCAGGTTTGATTGGTTGTTGGCAGGTTTTAGAAAGAAAAGGTCATTTGGATTGAGCAGTTGTTGGAAACTCTTTAACCTGGGATTATAATGGGACAATGCATTTATTGGCATTTATTTGCACTATTAACACACTTATGTATTGACCTTTTATTTATGACCCCAACACTTAAAAGTATTTTCTCTAATTTTGGGATTTAGAAGCTTTTGGAACCTAGCCCTTCTAATGTTTGTTTAATTAATAGATATAACTTATTTGCCTTCCTAATGGAATCCAGTAATGTCTGATGTTTTTTTATATTTTTTTTTAAATCAGTGTTTTGTTTAACAACTAAATAAGTTAAAATTAAATGAACAAATTAATAAATATAATAAATGAACCAGGCTTAAATATGTTTTAAACAGCTTTATTAAAGTAAAAAAAAAAAGAGCAAATTTTAACTAATAAAAATGTATACTAAAAACACCATGTAACATTTTTCAATGTTAAGTATCGATTAAATTATAAATACAGTTGCGTTAATACATTTAAGAAAGAAACCATTTAAGGCAATACATATTTAAAAAGTAAAAATAACTTGTGGTGGAATGTTCAGTGAGGTTTTAAAGTCAGCAGTAATGGTGGTTAAGAGATTGATATTAGATGAAAAAAAGATACTGCCTTATGAACTTAACATGAATGATATAATAACAACAATAATTGATAAATATTATCATTGACAAGGTCTTCCAAAATATATTTTTTAATGGTAACACTGAAAAAAGAACTAACTAACGTTGAACTAAATTTCTTTTAATATTTTTGTATGGAACTTGATAAATTGTGTGTAAATGTAAACTTTCAGCTCCATTAATTAATACAGCTCAATTTAGTAAGGGAGACATATTGCACTAAATGTACATATTATAGTATGCTCATATTTACAAAATGATCACAAATTATGACATTATCATTCACCACAGAAATACCACATGTGTTGGAACCTTACGTACACACTGCCACATACAAAAACTTCCACACTTTGAAGAAAATAATTTAATTGCCTTCAAATTTCAGATAAATGGTCTTCAAAATCATCATGATCATCAGGACCTGAAATAAATTAATCAGCATTATAAACTAATGTTCCAAATATTTTGTCAAGCATGGGTCAAGAAAAAAAAACAATTTTAGAAAAACAGATTCAGTAATCTGAATCTAAACAAGCTGGCAGAGTCCAACTATCTCCACTTCCTGACCCTCTGTGATCGAAAACAAAATATTCTTATGTCAGAGCTAGAGGTTGAAGACTTTTTATGAGCCCATATTTAGTCTCCAGGAGAGGTGTCAGTTTAAGAAAACCAACTGCTGAATCAGAGTGCACATAAATTCTATTGAATGTCAACCCTCCCCCCCTTTTCCCCACCTCGAACCTGGAACATTTGGCCAAGTGTGGAATAAATCTTTGACCGTACGATCTGGCATATTGAGACAGTTTTAGAAAAAAAAGGGCAATTTATAATTGTATCGCTGAAAGAGTTTCAGAAAAGATACCGCAATTCATAACCATATCTTCAATGCAGCTTTAGAATTAAAGATGATATAGTATTTACTCAATACACATCTTGCTGTTAAAGCACCAAAAGCAACACAAAGTGAATCAATTTCTAGCATAGCATCACCAATGACACGTTTGTTCCAGGTCATTTTTGTTCATAGCACTATGATTGTAACAATCTGCATAATCACACGTTTATCAAATAAAAATTGATAGTTTTTTATCAGTGCTGAAAATTCCTCCTTTGGGTCAGGTTAGAAAATATTGGCAGTAACATATAATAAATAAAATAAACACTAGTATAACATGAGTTATTAATTTAACTATTAACTTTGGGCTTTTTTATGCTTTAATTTTGTAATGTGCAATTATTGTCAAAGATATACAAGCTCATTGACCTTATTTTACCTTTGTGAAGAACAATGCATCTCTTGTGAAAAATATATTCATAACATTAGTATCCCTAGGAAAAAATTGTATTTCAGTGACCTTGTTTTTTTCGGTTCAGTTCAAAATTCACTTTCTTATTGACTTTCTGTGCCTAATTCGCCTGATATAGGCCCACAGAATAAACATAAATGTGCATACCTCATTTTTGAATGGTGCCGTTTAATTTTAGACCCTGAACAAATAAATGTTATTATATGTTGTTGTACATGTCTGGAGTTTAGCTTTGACATGAACATGAGTAAACTACAGCCCAAAGACCAAGTATGACCTGTAAAGCTGATAACCAGCCCAGGTTCCCCTAGTCTCTACACTTTCACAGAAATTATATTTTACATTTAATTTATGTTTGTTAATATAAACGCTCTTTCCATCTGCTCTTGGTACTTCTTTCAAATTCCATGCATACTTCCCAAAGAATCTGACTAAAGAGTCACAGAGAAGGACCCAGTGTTTTCACTTTCACTTTTACTAGCCAAAATTTGTTACGCTTTTAATAATATAGAGAATTGGCAAACTTTCTTTCCAAACTTCTTGTTTTTCATATGGAGACATACCTAGGAATTCCTAATTTTTTTAAGACCACTTTTTTTTTTTTTTTTTTTTAACAGAAGTGTCAATAATTGTTATGCTATCAGTATTTAAAATCAGTTATGTTTAATTATATAATTCTTAACTCTGACAAGTATTTGGTTTGCCTGCCCCATGAGGTTGCACTGTTTACACACAGTAAATAATAAATCATACAACAAAACCAATAATAAATTTAATGGGGCTAAATTTTTAACAACTTTTTACTGACTTTAAAATTTTGTCATTATAAATCTGTTAAACTCTAATTTAATTAGGCCTATGCATATTAAAGTCTTAATAAGATGAAATAAACTACTGTACCTCATGATGAATGCATATTAAAAGCCTTAATAAGGTGAGATGAACTACCTCATAATGAACTGCTAATGTTCAACATTTGTCAGAATTTTCCATTTGGCAACATAAGCGTTAGTTTTCATGCTCGAATGCACTTTATAAGCAAGGTCTCATGCAAATCCTTTGAAAACAATATCCTGACAGCATCTTTATCTAAGCATTATACATGACAGTGTACTGGCTCCTGTTATTGGTTTAGCTTACACTGTATCAATGGTTTTATCCCCACTGTGCTATAACTTTTTAACATTTTTACTTCCATATTTTACAGCTTCTCTGGTTTACTTGATGGAGAAACAAATTCATTATAATTGCTAAAATTTTGATAAGCAACAACGATATGTGATCATAATGACCAGGTTTGATTGGTTGTTGGCAGGTTTTAGAAAGAAAAGGTCATTTGGATTGAGCAGTTGTTGGAAACTCTTTAACCTGGGATTATAATGGGACAATGCATTTATTGGCATTTATTTGCACTATTAACACACTTATGTATTGACCTTTTATTTATGACCCCAACACTTAAAAGTATTTTCTCTAATTTTGGGATTTAGAAGCTTTTGGAACCTAGCCCTTCTAATGTTTGTTTAATTAATAGATATAACTTATTTGCCTTCCTAATGGAATCCAGTAATGTCTGATGTTTTTTTATATTTTTTTTTAAATCAGTGTTTTGTTTAACAACTAAATAAGTTAAAATTAAATGAACAAATTAATAAATATAATAAATGAACCAGGCTTAAATATGTTTTAAACAGCTTTATTAAAGTAAAAAAAAAAGAGCAAATTTTAACTAATAAAAATGTATACTAAAAACACCATGTAACATTTTTCAATGTTAAGTATCGATTAAATTATAAATACAGTTGCGTTAATACATTTAAGAAAGAAACCATTTAAGGCAATACATATTTAAAAAGTAAAAATAACTTGTGGTGGAATGTTCAGTGAGGTTTTAAAGTCAGCAGTAATGGTGGTTAAGAGATTGATATTAGATGAAAAAAAGATACTGCCTTATGAACTTAACATGAATGATATAATAACAACAATAATTGATAAATATTATCATTGACAAGGTCTTCCAAAATATATTTTTTAATGGTAACACTGAAAAAAGAACTAACTAACGTTGAACTAAATTTCTTTTAATATTTTTGTATGGAACTTGATAAATTGTGTGTAAATGTAAACTTTCAGCTCCATTAATTAATACAGCTCAATTTAGTAAGGGAGACATATTGCACTAAATGTACATATTATAGTATGCTCATATTTACAAAATGATCACAAATTATGACATTATCATTCACCACAGAAATACCACATGTGTTGGAACCTTACGTACACACTGCCACATACAAAAACTTCCACACTTTGAAGAAAATAATTTAATTGCCTTCAAATTTCAGATAAATGGTCTTCAAAATCATCATGATCATCAGGACCTGAAATAAATTAATCAGCATTATAAACTAATGTTCCAAATATTTTGTCAAGCATGGGTCAAGAAAAAAAAAACAATTTTAGAAAAACAGATTCAGTAATCTGAATCTAAACAAGCTGGCAGAGTCCAACTATCTCCACTTCCTGACCCTCTGTGATCGAAAACAAAATATTCTTATGTCAGAGCTAGAGGTTGAAGACTTTTTATGAGCCCATATTTAGTCTCCAGGAGAGGGTGTCAGTTTAAGAAAACCAACTGCTGAATCAGAGTGCACATAAATTCTATTGAATGTCAACCCTCCCCCCCTTTTCCCCACCTCGAACCTGGAACATTTGGCCAAGTGTGGAATAAATCTTTGACCGTACGATCTGGCATATTGAGACAGTTTTAGAAAAAAAAAAGGGCAATTTATAATTGTATCGCTGAAAGAGTTTCAGAAAAGATACCGCAATTCATAACCATATCTTCAATGCAGCTTTAGAATTAAAGATGATATAGTATTTACTCAATACACATCTTGCTGTTAAAGCACCAAAAGCAACACAAAGTGAATCAATTTCTAGCATAGCATCACCAATGACACGTTTGTTCCAGGTCATTTTTGTTCATAGCACTATGATTGTAACAATCTGCATAATCACACGTTTATCAAATAAAAATTGATAGTTTTTTATCAGTGCTGAAAATTCCTCCTTTGGCGGTTAGAAAATATTGGCAGTAACATATAATAAATAAAATAAACACTAGTATAACATGAGTTATTAATTTAACTATTAACTTTGGGCTTTTTTTATGCTTTAATTTTGTAATGTGCAATTATTGTCAAAGATATACAAGCTCATTGACCTTATTTTACCTTTGTGAAGAACAATGCATCTCTTGTGAAAAATATATTCATAACATTAGTATCCCTAGGAAAAAATTGTATTTCAGTGACCTTGTTTTTTCGGTTCAGTTCAAAATTCACTTTCTTATTGACTTTCTGTGCCTAATTCGCCTGATATAGGCCCACAGAATAAACATAAATGTGCATACCTCATTTTTGAATGGTGCCGTTTAATTTTAGACCCTGAACAAATAAATGTTATTATATGTTGTTGTACATGTCTGGAGTTTAGCTTTGACATGAACATGAGTAAACTACAGCCCAAAGACCAAGTATGACCTGTAAAGCTGATAACCAGCCCAGGTTCCCCTAGTCTCTACACTTTCACAGAAATTATATTTTACATTTAATTTATGTTTGTTAATATAAACGCTCTTTCCATCTGCTCTTGGTACTTCTTTCAAATTCCATGCATACTTCCCAAAGAATCTGACTAAAGAGTCACAGAGAAGGACCCAGTGTTTTCACTTTCACTTTTACTAGCCAAAATTTGTTACGCTTTTAATAGAGAATTGGCAAACTTTCTTTCCAAACTTCTTGTTTTTCATATGGAGACATACCTAGGAATTCCTAATTTTTTTAAGACCACTTTTTTTTTTTTTTAACAGAAGTGTCAATAATTGTTATGCTATCAGTATTTAAAATCAGTTATGTTTAATTATATAATTCTTAACTCTGACAAGTATTTGGTTTGCCTGCCCCATGAGGTTGCACTGTTTACACACAGTAAATAATAAATCATACAACAAAACCAATAATAAATTTAATGGGGCTAAATTTTTAACAACTTTTTACTGACTTTAAAATTTTGTCATTATAAATCTGTTAAACTCTAATTTAATTAGGCCTATGCATATTAAAGTCTTAATAAGATGAAATAAACTACTGTACCTCATGATGAATGCATATTAAAAGCCTTAATAAGGTGAGATGAACTACCTCATAATGAACTGCTAATGTTCAACATTTGTCAGAATTTTCCATTTGGCAACATAAGCGTTAGTTTTCATGCTCGAATGCACTTTATAAGCAAGGTCTCATGCAAATCCTTTGAAAACAATATCCTGACAGCATCTTTATCTAAGCATTATACATGACAGTGTACTGGCTCCTGTTATTGGTTTAGCTTACACTGTATCAATGGTTTTATCCCCACTGTGCTATAACTTTTTAACATTTTTACTTCCATATTTTACAGCTTCTCTGGTTTACTTGATGGAGAAACAAATTCATTATAATTGCTAAAATTTTGATAAGCAACAACGATATGTGATCATAATGACCAGGTTTGATTGGTTGTTGGCAGGTTTTAGAAAGAAAAGGTCATTTGGATTGAGCAGTTGTTGGAAACTCTTTAACCTGGGATTATAATGGGACAATGCATTTATTGGCATTTATTTGCACTATTAACACACTTATGTATTGACCTTTTATTTATGACCCCAACACTTAAAAGTATTTTCTCTAATTTTGGGATTTAGAAGCTTTTGGAACCTAGCCCTTCTAATGTTTGTTTAATTAATAGATATAACTTATTTGCCTTCCTAATGGAATCCAGTAATGTCTGATGTTTTTTTATATTTTTTTTAAATCAGTGTTTTGTTTAACAACTAAATAAGTTAAAATTAAATGAACAAATTAATAAATATAATAAATGAACCAGGCTTAAATATGTTTTAAACAGCTTTATTAAAGTAAAAAAAAGAGCAAATTTTAACTAATAAAAATGTATACTAAAAACACCATGTAACATTTTTCAATGTTAAGTATCGATTAAATTATAAATACAGTTGCGTTAATACATTTAAGAAAGAAACCATTTAAGGCAATACATATTTAAAAAGTAAAAATAACTTGTGGTGGAATGTTCAGTGAGGTTTTAAAGTCAGCAGTAATGGTGGTTAAGAGATTGATATTAGATGAAAAAAAGATACTGCCTTATGAACTTAACATGAATGATATAATAACAACAATAATTGATAAATATTATCATTGACAAGGTCTTCCAAAATATATTTTTTAATGGTAACACTGAAAAAAGAACTAACTAACGTTGAACTAAATTTCTTTTAATATTTTTGTATGGAACTTGATAAATTGTGTGTAAATGTAAACTTTCAGCTCCATTAATTAATACAGCTCAATTTAGTAAGGGAGACATATTGCACTAAATGTACATATTATAGTATGCTCATATTTACAAAATGATCACAAATTATGACATTATCATTCACCACAGAAATACCACATGTGTTGGAACCTTACGTACACACTGCCACATACAAAAACTTCCACACTTTGAAGAAAATAATTTAATTGCCTTCAAATTTCAGATAAATGGTCTTCAAAATCATCATGATCATCAGGACCTGAAATAAATTAATCAGCATTATAAACTAATGTTCCAAATATTTTGTCAAGCATGGGTCAAGAAAAAAAAAACAATTTTAGAAAAACAGATTCAGTAATCTGAATCTAAACAAGCTGGCAGAGTCCAACTATCTCCACTTCCTGACCCTCTGTGATCGAAAACAAAATATTCTTATGTCAGAGCTAGAGGTTGAAGACTTTTTTATGAGCCCATATTTAGTCTCCAGGAGAGGGTGTCAGTTTAAGAAAACCAACTGCTGAATCAGAGTGCACATAAATTCTATTGAATGTCAACCCTCCCCCCTTTTCCCCACCTCGAACCTGGAACATTTGGCCAAGTGTGGAATAAATCTTTGACCGTATCGATCTGGCATATTGAGACAGTTTTAGAAAAAAAAGGGCAATTTATAATTGTATCGCTGAAAGAGTTTCAGAAAAGATACCGCAATTCATAACCATATCTTCAATGCAGCTTTAGAATTAAAGATGATATAGTATTTACTCAATACACATCTTGCTGTTAAAGCACCAAAAGCAACACAAAGTGAATCAATTTCTAGCATAGCATCACCAATGACACGTTTGTTCCAGGTCATTTTTGTTCATAGCACTATGATTGTAACAATCTGCATAATCACACGTTTATCAAATAAAAATTGATAGTTTTTTATCAGTGCTGAAAATTCCTCCTTTGGCCGGTTAGAAAATATTGGCAGTAACATATAATAAATAAAATAAACACTAGTATAACATGAGTTATTAATTTAACTATTAACTTTGGGCTTTTTTATGCTTTAATTTTGTAATGTGCAATTATTGTCAAAGATATACAAGCTCATTGACCTTATTTTACCTTTGTGAAGAACAATGCATCTCTTGTGAAAAATATATTCATAACATTAGTATCCCTAGGAAAAAATTGTATTTCAGTGACCTTGTTTTTTCGGTTCAGTTCAAAATTCACTTTCTTATTGACTTTCTGTGCCTAATTCGCCTGATATAGGCCCACAGAATAAACATAAATGTGCATACCTCATTTTTGAATGGTGCCGTGTTTAATTTTAGACCCTGAACAAATAAATGTTATTATATGTTGTTGTACATGTCTGGAGTTTAGCTTTGACATGAACATGAGTAAACTACAGCCCAAAGACCAAGTATGACCTGTAAAGCTGATAACCAGCCCAGGTTCCCCTAGTCTCTACACTTTCACAGAAATTATATTTTACATTTAATTTATGTTTGTTAATATAAACGCTCTTTCCATCTGCTCTTGGTACTTCTTTCAAATTCCATGCATACTTCCCAAAGAATCTGACTAAAGAGTCACAGAGAAGGACCCAGTGTTTTCACTTTCACTTTTACTAGCCAAAATTTGTTACGCTTTTAATAGAGAATTGGCAAACTTTCTTTCCAAACTTCTTGTTTTTCATATGGAGACATACCTAGGAATTCCTAATTTTTTAAGACCACTTTTTTTTTTTAACAGAAGTGTCAATAATTGTTATGCTATCAGTATTTAAAATCAGTTATGTTTAATTATATAATTCTTAACTCTGACAAGTATTTGGTTTGCCTGCCCCATGAGGTATGCACTGTTTACACACAGTAAATAATAAATCATACAACAAAACCAATAATAAATTTAATGGGGGCTAAATTTTTAACAACTTTACTGACTTTAAAATTTTGTCATTATAAATCTGTTAAACTCTAATTTAATTAGGCCTATGCATATTAAAGTCTTAATAAGATGAAATAAACTACTGTACCTCATGATGAATGCATATTAAAAGCCTTAATAAGGTGAGATGAACTACCTCATAATGAACTGCTAATGTTCAACATTTGTCAGAATTTTCCATTTGGCAACATAAGCGTTAGTTTTCATGCTCGAATGCACTTTATAAGCAAGGTCTCATGCAAATCCTTTGAAAACAATATCCTGACAGCATCTTTATCTAAGCATTATACATGACAGTGTACTGGCTCCTGTTATTGGTTTAGCTTACACTGTATCAATGGTTTTATCCCCACTGTGCTATAACTTTTTAACATTTTTACTTCCATATTTTACAGCTTCTCTGGTTTACTTGATGGAGAAACAAATTCATTATAATTGCTAAAATTTTGATAAGCAACAACGATATGTGATCATAATGACCAGGTTTGATTGGTTGTTGGCAGGTTTTAGAAAGAGAAAGGTCATTTGGATTGAGCAGTTGTTGGAAACTCTTTAACCTGGGATTATAATGGGACAATGCATTTATTGGCATTTATTTGCACTATTAACACACTTATGTATTGACCTTTTATTTATGACCCCAACACTTAAAAGTATTTTCTCTAATTTTGGGATTTAGAAGCTTTTGGAACCTAGCCCTTCTAATGTTTGTTTAATTAATAGATATAACTTATTTGCCTTCCTAATGGAATCCAGTAATGTCTGATGTTTTTTTATATTTTTTTAAATCAGTGTTTTGTTTAACAACTAAATAAGTTAAAATTAAATGAACAAATTAATAAATATAATAAATGAACCAGGCTTAAATATGTTTTAAACAGCTTTATTAAAGTAAAAAAAAGAGCAAATTTTAACTAATAAAAATGTATACTAAAAACACCATGTAACATTTTTCAATGTTAAGTATCGATTAAATTATAAATACAGTTGCGTTAATACATTTAAGAAAGAAACCATTTAAGGCAATACATATTTAAAAAGTAAAAATAACTTGTGGTGGAATGTTCAGTGAGGTTTAAAGTCAGCAGTAATGGTGGTTAAGAGATTGATATTAGATGAAAAAGATACTGCCTTATGAACTTAACATGAATGATATAATAACAACAATAATTGATAAATATTATCATTGACAAGGTCTTCCAAAATATATTTTTAATGGTAACACTGAAAAAGAACTAACTAACGTTGAACTAAATTTCTTTTAATATTTTTGTATGGAACTTGATAAATTGTGTGTAAATGTAAACTTTCAGCTCCATTAATTAATACAGCTCAATTTAGTAAGGGAGACATATTGCACTAAATGTACATATTATAGTATGCTCATATTTACAAAATGATCACAAATTATGACATTATCATTCACCACAGAAATACCACATGTGTTGGAACCTTACGTACACACTGCCACATACAAAAACTTCCACACTTTGAAGAAAATAATTTAATTGCCTTCAAATTTCAGATAAATGGTCTTCAAAATCATCATGATCATCAGGACCTGAAATAAATTAATCAGCATTATAAACTAATGTTCCAAATATTTTGTCAAGCATGGGTCAAGAAAAAAAAACAATTTTAGAAAAACAGATTCAGTAATCTGAATCTAAACAAGCTGGCAGAGTCCAACTATCTCCCACTTCCTGACCCTCTGTGATCGAAAACAAAATATTCTTATGTCAGAGCTAGAGGTTGAAGACTTTTTTATGAGCCCATATTTAGTCTCCAGGAGAGGGTGTCAGTTTAAGAAAACCAACTGCTGAATCAGAGTGCACATAAATTCTATTGAATGTCAACCCTCCCCCCTTTTCCCCACCTCGAACCTGGAACATTTGGCCAAGTGTGGAATAAATCTTTGACCGTACGATCTGGCATATTGAGACAGTTTTAGAAAAAAAGGGCAATTTATAATTGTATCGCTGAAAGAGTTTCCAGAAAAGATACCGCAATTCATAACCATATCTTCAATGCAGCTTTAGAATTAAAGATGATATAGTATTTACTCAATACACATCTTGCTGTTAAAGCACCAAAAGCAACACAAAGTGAATCAATTTCTAGCATAGCATCACCAATGACACGCTTGTTCCAGGTCATTTTTTTGTTCATAGCACTATGATTGTAACAATCTGCATAATCACACGTTTATCAAATAAAAATTGATAGTTTTTTATCAGTGCTGAAAATTCCTCCTTTGGCGGGTTAGAAAATATTGGCAGTAACATATAATAAATAAAATAAACACTAGTATAACATGAGTTATTAATTTAACTATTAACTTTGGGCTTTTTTATGCTTTAATTTTGTAATGTGCAATTATTGTCAAAGATATACAAGCTCATTGACCTTATTTCCCTTACCTTTGTGAAGAACAATGCATCTCTTGTGAAAAATATATTCATAACATTAGTATCCCTAGGAAAAAATTGTATTTCAGTGACCTTGTTTTTTTTCGGTTCAGTTCAAAATTCACTTTCTTATTGACTTTCTGTGCCTAATTCGCCTGATATAGGCCCACAGAATAAACATAAATGTGCATACCTCATTTTTGAATGGTACCGTTTAATTTTAGACCCTGAACAAATAAATGTTATTATATGTTGTTGTACATGTCTGGAGTTTAGCTTTGACATGAACATGAGTAAACTACAGCCCAAAGACCAAGTATGACCTGTAAAGCTGATAACCAGCCCAGGTTCCCCTAGTCTCTACACTTTCACAGAAATTATATTTTACATTTAATTTATGTTTGTTAATATAAACGCTCTTTCCATCTGCTCTTGGTACTTCTTTCAAATTCCATGCATACTTCCCAAAGAATCTGACTAAAGAGTCACAGAGAAGGACCCAGTGTTTTCACTTTCACTTTTACTAGCCAAAATTTGTTACAACTTTTAATAGAGAATTGGCAAACTTTCTTTCAAACTTCTTGTTTTTCATATGGAGACATACCTAGGAATTCTAATTTTTTAAGACCACTTTTTTTTAACAGAGTGTCAATAATTGTTATGCTATCAGTATTTAAAATCAGTTATGTTTAATTATATAATTAACTCTGACAAGTATTTGGTTTGCCTGCCCCATGGTTATACACTGTTTATTAAATAATAAATCATACAACAAAACCAATAATAAATTTAATGGGGGCTAAATTTTTAACAACTTTACTGACTTTAAAAATTTTGTCGTTATAAATCTATTAAACTCTAATTTAATTAGGCCTATGCATATTAAAAGTCTTAATCAAAGATGAAATAAACTACTGTACCTCATGATGAATGCATATTAAAAGCCTTAATAAGGTGAGATGAACTGCCTCATAATGAACTGCTAATGTTCAACATTTTGTCAGAATTTTCCATTTGGCAGCATAAAACGTTAGTTTTCATGCTCGAATGCACTTTATAAGCAAGGTCTCATGCAAATCCTTTGAAAACAATATCCTGACAGCATCTTTATCTAAGCATTATACATGACAGTTACTGGCTCCTGTTATTGGTTTAGCTTACACTGTATCAATGGTTTTATCCCCACTGTGCTTTTATAACTTTTTAACATTTTTACTTCCATATTTTACAGCTTCTCTGGTTTACTTGATGGAGAAACAAATTCATTATAATTGCTAAAATTTTGATAAGCAACAACGATATGTGATCATAATGACCAGGTTTGATTGGTTGTTGGCGGAGTTTTAGAAAAGAAAAGGTCATTTGGATTGAGCAGTTGTTGGAAACTCTTTAACCTGGGATTATAATGGGACAATGCATTTATTGGCATTTATTTGCACTAATAACACACTTATGTACGGATATTTTATTTATGACCCCAACACTTAAAAGTATTTTTCTCTAATTTTGGGATTTAGAAGCTTTTGGAACCTAGCCCTTCTAATGTTTGTTTAATTAATAGATATAACTTATTTGCCTTCCTAATGGAATCCAGTAATGTCTGATGTTTTTTTATATTTTTAAATCAGTGTTGCAATTTTTGCAATGCTGTGAAAAATTCCAATGAGTTTCATTGGGTGTCATTCATACCAGTTAATCTTCATATATATGTGTCAGATTCTGCATTTAAACCATTGTAAAGAATTTATTCTGGGTAGGTTGCTAAAACTCCTGGCCTATATGAATGTTAATCTGAAAGTTAATATGGAATTTTATGCTCATTTAATATTGCGATATGCTTTCACTAAACATTTCAAAGATGGTCCAAAACTATTTTAAACAGCTGATGAGAGAGAAAATAACAGTGAAATGTCAATAACATGAACTATTCAGTACTGCCAATTTTTTTTTCCTTTCCCTTCTGCTTATATAACATCTGTTGGGATTTTAGCAATTTACAATTAACCACTGAGCCTTATTGTTAGGACCATACCATGTTGGTAAAAAATCAACTAAGCCAGGCAGAGAATTCAGTTTAAGCTCAGTATGGAAAAATACTATTTATTTAACACACAATGTGGGAGTGACCTTTGCAGGATAATAGGCAGCTTATAGGACGGAGGGTGGGATGGAGGAAAAGAATATTCTATTCTGTTAGTTGAGAGGAAAAAGGGGGCCTATTCCAGCCTAAAAATTTTCAGTACAACGATTAATGACATTTCACAATATCATGAAAACTGGAACCTATAAATTAAATAGTACACAATTTAACCTGTAATTTTTATGAAGATTATTCTTTATATTGACATCATCAGTCATTTCATTTTATTGAATGTCCATTGTCTGGTGCTTTTTAGAGTAGTAGGGATAGATTGAAAATTTAAAAAAATTCATGCACCATTTTTTAGGAGAAAATTTTAAACTTTACTTTTTTTTCATTTCTGCATCAGTTAACAGCATCTTTATTTCAATAGAATGGGTTGATTTGGAAAAAAATGTTATAAGGCCAGAGGAATCCCCATAATTTGAATAATATTTTTTAATGAGTCCAGTTTGGAAACCAGCGAAACGCAACCTACAAAAAATAAAAATTATTTTTTTATAAAATACAAAAAATCATTTTAACCATAAAAATCACACTTTTCTTTTGGAAATAGGACAATGTTTATGAAACAACTAAAATTTTCTCCTAAAAAGGATATGCAAATTTTTAAAGATACATACATCTGTGTACAATGATTTTTATTTTTATTTTATTTTTTTTTTGGTGTTTCTATACATATCTTTCATTTTTAGGATCGGAATATGCTTTTAGGTCACAATGCATTTTTCGTGACACCTTGTGATTCTCTTGCTGTGTTGGCTGCACATTTAGATTGTATTCCTTATTTTAAGACAAATGGCATAAAAGGATTTGCAAGGAGCATGCCCACTTCAGAGGCCGTGGACAAGTATGTTTTATGTGAATCTTAAACTTGATACATAGAAAATATCTCAAATTTAGAACATATGTTTTTAATTTTTGCAATTAAATTTATTCCTATATAAAAAAAATAAGTTGTTTTTTCTTTGTTTAGTTTATATTTGATTTTGTTGTATTTCTATTTTCATGATACTAGAGTCGCCCAGCTATCTGGTAAAGAATGTTATCAAGTTCCAACTGGATGGAAATTTTTTGGCAATCTCATGGATGCTGGCAAAATAAATTTATGTGGTGAGGAAAGCTTTGGTACTGGATCTGATCATATTAGGTAAATTTACTTCAAGATTTTGAAAGAAGTTACCATAGTACTTGCCAAATAGGTCTCAGATTGTGAAAACTAGCCTGAAATAGTATAAAAGCTTCTAGTAATGGACCTCTCAAACTGAGCATAATTTCAAAGACATCTAACAGTAATTAGGTATTTTAAACCAGCAATTGTAATAAGTATTCCTAAACCAGTGCTGCTTCACTATGACTTTGGTTTTTATTACATTAACATTCTGTTATAATATTATTAAAATCCGTAATAAAATCTCAGGTTTAATTACAATATTGTACATATACATATTTTGATTCTACCCCTCACATCGAGTGCTTATTATGGGCCTATTAGGAGATAGGATCAGGCTTAGAGACCGAAGACTATTCCTTTCGATGTTGTGAGATAAAAGATGTCTAACAAGAAGGATTAAGAAGAATAATGGTAGACAAGGTGATGGGACTTAAGACCAAGATGGGAGAAAACAATAGACTAGTAAAACAGCAAAGGTGGGATGACTCTAGAAGTAGATCATGAGCTGACGTCGGACAGTCTAGAAGACGACCAGGTAACGCTCCTTAGAGAGAATAGAACTAGAAAGGACAATACGGAATTAATTTGTGAAGTAATTAAGGTGCCAAACATTAGTAGGATAAATATGACTGGGTTTGGACAGAGTTTAGTAGTTAAGGAATAGAGTTGAGAAACACAATTGAGAGAGTTGTAGTTGAGAAGAAGTTGAGCAAAGAATACTGTAAGTGAAAGTTGATGTTAGGAATAAGTACAGAATCATTGGTTAATTAGAGTAGAGGCATAGTGGTTTGTTAATGAATGTTGAATTATTGTGTATCTTCAGAGTGATCTTTTCATGTATGGACTTATTACATTATTGTGTAAATAGGTGTAAATAAATAGTTGTGTTGATAACACATCTTGTTCAATTGGTTCCTTGTGTCTAAGGAATCAGTAACAAAAGTGAAAGAGGCAGATAGTAATCTAATTGGCATCTTCCAATTTAAATTAAACCAAACTCATAACAAGTCCTTTCAGGGTATCTGCAAAAAATGGAGATTATTATGAGCCGCCAGCACTATATTTATGAGTGAATAATACTTTCTATCCACTTACCAAATACATGGAGGGTGTTTGTACTGCTGATCGGCAGTGTTATTACTTTTAATATACAACAAACAGATGTTAAATGAAAAATATTTATATAGATGTATATTTTCAGGGAAAAAGATGGCATATGGGCAGCTTTAGCTTGGCTTTCTGTTCTAGCTAATACCAATAAAAGTGTTAAAGATGTTTTATTTGATCACTGGACAACTTATGGAAGAAATTTTTTCACAAGGTATGCTTCTGAAACCTTCTGTTAAAAGATTATTAATCATTATACATGCAGTCAGGGACAAGGCATGAGTGTTGCTGGTCATAGCTCTTAGAGAAGAATGTATTGATGTTTTTTTATGCTATATACATGGGCACAAACAAACATATAGGTATATGTTTGTATAAAAAAATTAGGCTTACAATATATACAATATATATTTAAATTAATGTTATGTATATTTAAATTTGTAGTTATTTTATTATGAATGATTATGTTAACTGTATTCAATAAACACAGTACCATAAAATAGTATTATCTATAAATAGGAATATGGCCGGCAACACTCACGCCTCATACCTGCTTGCATACATTATGTTTAGTTAGGTCACTTTGTGACCCACTCTGTCAACAGTTTTGGTTTCATGATCCAATATTAAAAAAATGTTTTATTTTTTGCAACCCACATGCAAAGAAAAATGACGATAAACAAAAGACAATAAAAGCATTTTTATTTGTGTACATAGATTATTTCCCTTTTTTACTTTGCAGATTTACAAACTTTTAGTTTTGTGACTTATAGATAAATAGATTTTATTAGGCATATAAAGATTTTCAATTCTTTGATGATAAATTTAAATTATATCGCAACCCACCTGAAATTCGTCTGATACTCACACTCTGAGAACCACAGATTTAAGGATTAAGTTATAGTGGACTTTGCTTCCTATATATTTAATTATAACTTAATATTTTTATTACCATATTTCATTTGCAATTCTTTAAAAAATGTTGTTGTTTTTTTTTTTGCTTATCTACAACACTGCTATTTATGTGCATAAAATTATTTTTATTGACTTCATTATTGTTTGAAAGACTTGTAGAAAACATTTGGCTATTTATTTTTCCAGATATGATTATGAAAATGTTTCATCTGAATCTGGTGATAAAATGATGGAACTTCTTACCAAGTTGATTGAAGATCCAAAAACTAAAGGCATGACATTCTCTGATCCAACTGGCAAGTCATACAAAATGTCAAATCTAGACAATTTTGAATATAAAGATCCAATTGATGGTAGCATAAGTAAAAATCAGGTTAGCAGAGCAGTATTTAACATTCACTATGAGTCTTTTTAAATTGTTTTTCAAACATTGGTAATTTATTAATGACATTTAATTCTTATATATTTATTTTAGGGCATACGATTTCTATTTGAAGATGGCTCCAGAATCATTTATCGTTTAAGTGGTACAGGCAGCTCAGGTGCAACAATTCGCATTTATGTTGAGGGATACGAAAAATATCAGAATCCACACATGTATTATCAAGATGCTCAGGTTAGCAGTTAAAAAAAATTAGTGTGTTTTTTAACTTATTCATTTTTTTAGAAGCTTTTTAATAAGTTTCACTTTCTGTGTGTGGGTTTGTTGGTTTTGTCCTTAAATCTTATAGCTCCCTTTTGGATCTGTTTATTTTAGAGAAAAGACCAAAAGTTGCACATGTGTAGATTATACATTACAATACTCAATTTTAATTATTTCAAGTCCATGAATTAACATTTTGTAGGATTTCAAAGAGAATTACTTTTTAGTCATTCTTAAAATGGGAAAAAAATTGGCCTTGAGATTATCATGTAAAAAAAGCAACATAGTATAGCACTATGCCATGTGTGTTAGTAAACAGAGTCAATAATATTACTGCAGTCAGATATAACAGACAGCCCACAGGTGCATGAAATTGCATAACTCTTGAGTAAAAACTATAAAAATGTTCTTCTCAAAATAAAAAATTGCTAACTATGTATGACTACCCTCTAAACCAGCCATTCTCAACCTTTTTTCGCGACTATACTCCAAAGGGTACCCCTCAAAGTTTAGAGCAAACTGGTGACCTTCATCCTCTTGGTTGTTTTAAAAAGAAAATTACATGTCCTTGCATACCCCTGCACAGTGGCGCAACCGGGGCCAAATCATCAATACATAATTAAATTTGTTACTAAAAAGACTGTCAAACTGTCTTTTTTCATAATGTGAGCCCCCCCCCCCAGCATTTTTTGCTGGTTGTGCCACTGCCCCTGCATAGTCTTACCCCCGTACCCTTTGGGGGTACACGTACACCCGGTTGAGAACCGCTGCTCTAAACTACTTGTAAATCAGATAAATAAACTATTTACTCCCCCATGGCACTGTTATGCATCAAGCAACCCACAACACATAAACATTTAATTAAGCCAGAGAGGATAAAGTATAACTTCTGTCATCTGAATAAATATTTCACTTGAAGATAATCAGTGAAATGTACAATAAGCAAAAAATCTTCAAAATATTAAAAATTTTAAAATTTTAAATAAAAATGAAAAAGTCTTAAAAACAAGCTTTTGTTTAAATGCAAAAAAAAAGTGATTATTAGAATATTTAAAAGTATTATAATGACTTAACAAAACATAATCACTGATATCAATTATTACTTACACTTATTTATCTTTCAAATTATCAATAAATGTAGTTTTAAGACATTGATCCTGAAAAATGTGTTAATTTAGCAATAATGAAGTTGAAAGACATACCAAGTCCAAAATATTTAATTTGATGTTAAAATTTACAAGAGATACAAATTGACCCCCAACCACAAAAAGTGAAATTAAACTAAAGCTTACAAAAAAAACTGGCCGCCATCTTGATAAACCTGTCAGACAATTTCTGTATTAGACAGAAATAATTTCACACAAAAAAACATTTTTCAAACAAAAACTATTAAAATAGTATATCATTTGGTTATTTGAAATCCAACTTTAAGTTTAAAAAATGACAGCGCATATTTGCATGTGAAATTTTATTTGTCAATTTCATTTCAAAGTGCAGGATTATTTAAACCTCTATTTTGTTCCCAATTTCAGGAAGTACTGAAGCCTCTGGTAACCATAGCTTTACGCACATCCAAACTAAAGGAACTGACTGGACGTGAAGAACCAACTGTCATCACTTAAATATGTTTATCTTTTATAGTCTGCCATAATAACCAGGAGTGTTTTACTTTAATTTGTATACATTTATCAGCATCCACATTTAAAATAAATGAAAGTATGATATTTAGCTATGCTGCATGTCATTCAAGATTTATTTTCCCAATTGTTGTGGTTTAACTTGCATAGCTTTCTATTTTAACTTGGTTTGCAAAAAAAGTTTGAATCACAATTTTTATTTCAGAATAGAGATATTCTGTTGATTAGTTTTACTGTTGATTTTTTATTTAAATCGCTTTTTGAATTGCAAGTTTTATCACATGCATGTTACTGTAGACTGTGATTCACTGAAATGGGTGCTGGTTTTTTTCCTAAAATTACTGTGTAATGAGGGCATCTTATGTTACTTGGTCTTGTTAATGCGAAGGGTTGAAGTCTTTATGCTTAAATTGATTATATGGATTGTTTTGACATTGAATTTAATTTACACTACCTACAATCAGTATCTCTTTTTTTTTACTGTTTGTTTTGGATTTGTATTTGTTATATAAATATTTACTTCCCCTATATTTGTTCATAGCACTATGATTTTAACAATCTGCATAATCACACTTTTATCAAATAAAAATTGATAGTTTTTATCAGTGCTGACAATTCTTCCTTTGGCCGGTTAGAAAATATTGGCAGTAACATATATAATAAATAAAATAAACACTAGTATAACATGAATTATTAATTTAACTATTAACTTTAGGCTTTTTTATGCTTTTATTTTGTAATGTGCAATTATTGTCAAAGATATACAAGCTCATTGACCTTATTTTAACTTTGTGAAGAACACTACATCTCTTGTGAAAAATATGTTCATAACAGTATCCCTAGGAAAAAATTGTATTTCAGTGACTTTATTTTTCTCCGTTCAGTTCAAAATTCACTTTCTTATTGACTTTCTGTGCCAAATTCGCCTGATATAGGCCCACAGAATAAACATAAATGTGTATCCCTCATTTTTGAATGGTGCCGTTTAATTTTAGTCCCTGAACAAATAAATTGTATTCAATGTTGTTGTGCATGTCTGGACTTTAGCTTTGACATGAACATGAGTAAACTACAGCCCAAAGATCAGGTATGACCTGTAAGGCTAATAGCCAGCCCAGGTTACCCTAGTCTCTACACTTTCACAGAAATGATATTTTACATTTATGTTTGTTAATATAAACGCTCTGTCCATCTGCTCTTGGACTTCTTTCAAATTTTATGCATACTTTCCAAAGACTCTGACTAAAGATTCACAGAGAAGGACCCGGTGTTTTTATAGTGTTTGGATGATTGTACTTTCACTTTTACTAGCCAAAATTTGTTAAGCTTTTAATAGAGAATTGGCGAACATTTTTTCCAAACTTCTTGTTTTTCATATGGAGACATACCGAGGAATTCCTAATTTTTTTAAGACCACTTTTTTTTAACAGAAGTGTCAATAATTGCTATGCTATCAGTGTTTAAAATCAGTTATGTTTAATTATATAATTCTTAACTCTGACAAGTATTTGGTTTGTCTGCCCCATGAAGTTGCACTGTTTACACACAGTAAATAATAAATCATACAACAAAACCAATAATAAATTTAATGGGCTAAATTTTTAACAACTTTTTACTGACTTTAAAATTTTGTCATTATAAATCTGTTAAACTCTAATTTAATTAGGCCTATACATATTAAAGTCTTAATAAGATAAAATAAACTACCGTACCTCATGATGAATGCATATTAAAAGCCTTAATAAGGTGAGATGAACTACCTCATAATGAACTGCTAATGTGCGACCTTTGTCAGAATTTTCCATTTGGCAACATGAGCGTTAGTTTTCATGTTTGAATGCACTTTATAAACAAGGTGTCATGCAAATCCTTGAAAACAATATGTTGACAGCATCTTTTTCTAAGCACATATACATGTACATGACAGTGTACTGGCTCCTGTTATTGGTTTAGCTTACACTGTATCAATGGTTTTATCCCCACTGTGCTATAACTTTTTAACATTTTTACTTCCATATTTTACAGCTTCTCTGGTTTACTTGATGGAGAAACAAATTCATTATAATTGCTAAAATTTTGATAAGCAACAGCGATATGTGATCATAATGACCAGGTTTGATTGGTTGTTGGCAGGTTTTAGAAAGAAAAGGTCATTTGGATTGAGCAGTTGTTGGAAACTCTTTAACCTGGGTTTATAATGGGACAATGCATTTATTTGCACTATTAACACACTTATGTATTGACCTTTTATTTATGACCCCAACACTTAAAGTATTTTATATAATTTTGGGATTTAGAAGCTTTTGGAACCTAGCCCTTCTAATGTTCTTTTTGTTTAATGAATAGATATAACTTATTTGCCTTCCTAATGGAATCCAGTAATGTCTTAAGTTTTTTTATATTTTTTTTTCAATCAGTGTTTTGATTAGCAACCAAATAAGTTAAAATTAAATGAACAAATTCTTAAATATGTTTTCAACAGCTTTATTAAAGTAAAAAAAAAAAGAGCAAATTTTAACTAATAAAAATGTATACTAAAAACACCATGTAACATTTTTCAATGTTAAGTATCGATTAAATTATAAATACAGTTGCGTTAATACATTTAAGAAAGAAACCATTTAAGGCAATACATATTTAAAAAGTAAAAATAACTTGTGGTGGAATGTTCAGTGAGGTCTTAAAGTCAGCAGTAATGGTGGTTAAGCGTTTGATATTAGATGAAAAAAAGATACTGCCGTATGAACTTAACATGAATGATATAATAACAACAATAACTGATAAATATTATCATTGACAAGGTCTTCCAAAATGTATTTTTTAATGGTAACACTGAAAAAAGAACTAACTAATGTCGGACTAAATTTCTTTTAACTATTTTTTTTATGGAACTTGATAAACTTTCAGCTCCATAAATTAATATAGCTCAATTTAGTAAGGGAGACATATTGCACTAAATGTACATATTATAGTATGCTCATATTTACAAAATGATCACAAATTATGACATTATCATTCACCACAGAAATACCACATGTGTTGGAACCTTACATACACACTGCCACATACAAAAACTTCCATACTTTGAAGAAAATAATTTATTGCCTTCAAATTTCAGATAAATGGTCTTCAAAATCATCATGAACATCAGGACCTGAAATAAATAAATCAGCATTATAAACTAATGTTCCAAATATTTTGTCAAGCATGGGTCAAGAAAAAAAAAAACAATTTTAGAAAAACAGATTCAGTTATCTGAATTTAAACAAGCTGGCAGAGTCCAACCATCTCCACTTCCTGACCCTCTGTGATCGAAAACAAAATATTCTTATGTCAGAGCTAGAGGTTGAAGACTTTTTTTATGAGCCCATATTTAGTCTCCAGGAGAGGGTGTCAGTTTAAGAAATTCAACTGCTGAGTGCACATAAAGTCTATTGAATGTCAACCTTCCTGCCCTTTTCCCCACCTCGAACCTGGAACATTTGGCCAAGTATGGAATAAATCTTTGACCGTACGATCTGGCAACACAGTTATGTTCATTAAAGAACCTCCAATTTATAATTGTATCGCTGAAAGAGTTTCAGAAAAGATATCGCAATTCATAACCATATCTTCAATGCAGCTTTAGAATTAAAGATGATATAGTATTTACTCAATACATATCTTGCTGTTAAAGCACCAAAAGCAACAGTGAATCAATTTCTAGCATAGCATCCCCCATGACACGTTTATTCCAGGTCATTTATGTTCATAAATATGTATGTAATAAAGAGAATCTTTAAATACTTCATGGTCTCTTCACTGAGTCTATGTAGTTTTAGAGAGCCTGCATGCTTGATTTGATAAACTAAAGGACACAAAGTGCTTTTTCTTAAGAGTAGCCTTAGGAGTGTTGTAATAACCATATTAGACTTAGAGATGGTTTTAATTATCTGGCCACTTAGCTTGGCGGAAGTGAAAAACAACAGACGATAAATATTTCAGATATTAGACGACCTGAGACACTGATAGTGTAAGAATATATTTTATCACATCATTTGTATTGTACAATGTAAAATAAGAAGTTCCTTTATATGCAAATAAATATATATATACATTTATACATAGAAGTCTACTCAGTGCTTTTTACATGTAATTTGTCTTTTATATATATATATATGTGTGGACACAACATAAATTTTATACACACTCAAGTCTAGTTAGTTAAATCATAAACTCCGAAGAGACTGAATTAAATATACACCTACCAGAAGCAGAAGTAAATATTAATTATATACATACAACTGATCCACAAAGAAATATACCCATGACAAGTGTGAGAGTGGAGGAAGAAGAGTGGATATAGAAAAGTGGAGAGAATATGATGCCATAACCGTTTTGTAGAGACAAAGGAGGAAGAAGGAAAAAGAAGCCATATTTAGAGATAAGATGTGGAGATGAAGTATGTCAAAAAGAGCAGATGATATCTTGAGTTGCAGTTGTTCTCTTGAGTTCCTTAATGTCATCTAATGCCCCCCAATAATTAACAAACAATTGCTTTAGTTAAATCAATGCACTCTTCAGAAGTAATCCAAATTATGTACAAGATATTTCTCTTTAAAAACAGCCATTATTTACATTCACCTTCAAATTTCGCCAGATTCTAATACTTTTCTTCTCTCCTGAAGTTTCTTGAATTCCTGAATGAATAAATTAACATCAAATTATTATCTTACATAGCCACATTTACTTAACCTGCTTTCTTAATAGTTACAAAGGACATATTTGGAATAAGTTTGTAAGACTAACTCTCTTTCTCTGTCAGGTTTAATAAAATAGATTTAAGGCCTGAAGCGTTCCTAAATAGTCAAAACAAGAGTAAGCATCTACTCACCAGTTCTATTAGCTAGCAAACGAGAGGACATGAAAATAATACAGTATATGTACATTATAATAATTATCTTCATGAGTCTCTTACACATTTCTCAAAGAACCCACTGCCATTAGCATCTCATTACATATAATAACTTTACAGCTTTACATGTGTCTCATTACACTATATGTCTATAACTTACAGTTTAGTTTTATTTTTATTACTCTTTTATTAAATTTATTTTAATATGCTTTACATGTGTCTAAAGTTTCAAATTCTCCTTCATGATTTTAGCTTTCTCTACTTGCTCTGCTTTCTTAGAGAAGTGATGAATGTTCTTCCTTACTCAGATGTAGACCAGCTTTTTCAAACTATTTTTTCCTAACCTTTTCATATAACCCTGTTTGAAAGTCAGAATATGTAAAAACTACTTTATCCTCATAAAATGTGCATATTATCATCATGTGATCATACTCAAAATTAACCTTATTCTTAAATTATACATGGCATTTGTCATAGCTTGCCAAGAAAATTACTTGGAACAAAAATTACTGTATTATAAGTGACATAAACAGCTTTAATATCTCCATGCTATGATATATTAAAAAAAAACTTAGACCAATGCAAACCCATTTTCCAGCCCTCTTTTTAATCTGGCATAATAGAGAAAACAGTGAGTACGAAAAAACTCTGAAACATGTTTTCCAAATTGTTGATCTAAGAGGATTAGGCTAGTAGGCTTAATATGCGTCTATTAGAAGGTGGGGAAAAAACTGCAAAATACTTTGAAAACAAATTAATTTTAATTATCAGATGATACAGCCTCACAATCCTCATTTAGCCTATAAAAATGTATGCAGTGAACATTTTAAAAAATTGGTAGTAATTAATTTTTTTAAATCAAAAGAGGACCTTGGTAGTTAGTTCTTGTCTTGCCATAATGACTTCAAGATTATCCCACTCTTTCCTGTAAATCCTTGCTGAGTGTTGGGTAAACCAGCATAGAGTCTGGGTGACAAACCAGGGGTGTCATAAAAATGATGTGATATTTACAGGTCTGAGGTTCCCTGGCATTGACTATTTCACTGTGATTGCCACACATGAAAGTAACCTAAAGCAATTTTTAAATTTTAATGATTTTCAATAAATATTGGCTGATAATTCCCAGCAGTAAAATTTGTGTACATTGTTATACATGTATTAGGTAATTGAAAACCAACAGAAACTACTTCCTCCACTTGATAGCACATTTTTGCACTTCATTAACCTTATTCACTTAGCCTGTCATGATTTATAAAAGTTACGTACCACTTTAAACATAATTCAAGTATTAAAAATATTATAAAATTTTTCTTTTTGATTTCCAAAAATATATTAAAAAATGTATAATTGAAAAGTTCCTAAATAACTATTTTGGGGCAACATTTATTTTACTTTTACACAATAGGCTGGATATTTTTTACCAATAGGGCTAAAAAATCACTGTAGCATTTGGGGAAAAGACACCAATAATTAAGTATACTATAATTTGAGACTAACATGATCAAATATCGAGAATATATTTAGAATAAAGTATCTTTATAATAAATACGCCAGAGGTATCAAGACACAGGTCTCGAGACATACGCACTACGTTGGAGATACCGCTCCCCCCCCTCCTGCACCCTAGCTTGCCAGACATGCACACTGAGCCACTTTGGTTGATTAGCTTTGCTAACAGGTGTGTCTCTTCTTTATTCGTGCTGCTGTTTATGCCCGTTCTTTCTGTGGCATATGCCACGATGAGCGGTATGACTAGTATTTTTCAAATATGCTATGGCTTTTGATTAAATTTGTCTGAAGCAATGTCACCATTAAATAACTAATCTGATTTTCTCTAAAACAGAATAACAGAAAACCAAGGAAATTTTACAGGAAAACTACAGAGCATAAAATCCACATCATCTCTGTCATCTCATATTGAAATGGCAGTGTTGCCCAATGTTGGTTAATTGGATAATAAATCTCTTCAGAGATTTGACAGAAGTTTAAGGAGGTGAAATAATGATGACGCTTTAGATCAATATCAGTATAATAATGCCTCTAAGTGATTCAGGTTCCTTCTGGACAATAATTTGATTTTTTTTTGCAGTTTATGTTTTTTAGTCTCCTTGACAAAATGTATGAAGCAAAAACATTATATATTATAATAATTTATTAAGTCACTTTGACATAAAGTTAGGAAGTAAAAGTGACTTAGCAATGTGCCAGCAAAACATGCATTGGATAGGCAGAGGAAACAAATGAATTCTGCACTTCCCCCCCCCTGAAAAGTCTTTAAAGCCTTATGGAACTGCACCATTTATTAATTTAAAGCAGTATTAAAAAAATGAGTGTTGCTTATGGGTTATTAAAAATGAATAATCTGCATTAGTCTAAAGAATGATTTTTTATAATTTTTGGGATAAAGAAATCTGAAAACATAGCTCTTAAAAGAGTTTCCAAAGTAATAAATTCTGATTTTTAGAAGCTTATATTTTTTAAGTTATTCAAAATTTAAATTCTAATTCTTAGAACTAACTTATTTTCAATAAAAACAAATACTTTGGGTCTTGACAATAAATTTTGTTTGGACTACCTAGTTAATTGAAGAACCAAACATAAAAGCATAAATCAAAATAAAGAGATTGAGGTGGGTTGGGTACATAGGCACCAAGGCAATATATAATACAACATCCAATGTAAAAAAAAAAACAGAAGCAGACCAAGAAGCAGACAAAAAGATGAGGTTGAGAAAGGCCTTGAAGACAAAGCTCTAAATTTGGCTGTAGAGCTAAAGGGAAAAAAAGAATATTCTTGACTAAAAAATATATAACTGTAAAATTTAGTGCAAGCTTGAATGCCTTATCTTATGTATATTGTTAATGAAATATATGTTTTTCGAAACAAAAATGTTTTTTTTTTCAATTTATACAAGGCAAAAAAACATTTTTTCCTGTGATTATATGAAATGCTCACTTTAACAGATCTAAAAATATTTCCACATGGATCACTCATCATAGCAACAAAAGTTTGGAAAACCACAGCCACACCCGAAAATTGATAAACAAGAGGTTGCACTGTTTACACAGTAAATAATAAATCATACAACAAAACCAATAATAAATTTAATGGGGCTAAATTTTTAACAACTTTTTACTGACTTTAAAATTTTGTCATTATAAATCTGTTAAACTCTAATTTAATTAGGCCTATGCATATTAAAGTCTTAATAAGATGAAATAAACTACTGTACCTCATGATGAATGCATATTAAAAGCCCTTAATAAGGTGAGATGAACTACCTCATAATGAACTGCTAATGTTCAACATTTGGTAAGAATTTTCCATTTGGCAACATAAACGTTAGTTTTCATGCTCGGAATGCACTTTATAAACAAGGTCTCATGCAAATCCTTTGAAAACAATACATCTGACAGCATCTTTATCTAAGCATTATACATGACAGTGTACTGGCTCCTGTTATTAGTTTGAAACACACTGTATCAATGGTTTTATCCCCACTGTGCTATAACTTTTTAACATTTTTACTTCTACATATTTTACAGCTTCTCTGGTTTACTTGATGGAGAAACAAATTCATTATAATTGCTAAAATTTTGATAAGCAACAACGATATGTGATCATAATGACCAGGTTTGATTGGTTGTTGGCAGGTTTTAGAAAAGAAAGGTCATTTGGATTGAGCAGTTGTTGGAAACTCTTTAACCTGGGATTATAATGGGACAATGCATTTATTGGCATTTTATTTGCACTATAACACACTTATGTATTGACCTTTTATTTATGACCCCAACTTAAAAGTATTTTCTCTAATTTTGGGATTTAGAAGCTTTTGGAACCTAGCCACTTCTAATGTTTGTTTAATTAATAGATATAACTTATTTGCCTTCTAATGGAATCAGTAATGTCTGATGTTTTTATATTTTTTTTAAATCAGTGTTTTGTTTAACAACTAAATAAGTTAAAATTAAATGAACAAATTAATAAATATAATAAATGAACCAGGCTTAAATATGTTTTAAACAACTTTATTAAAGTAAAAAAAAAAGTAAATTTTAACTAATAAAAATGTATACTAAAAACACCATGTAACATTTTTCAATGTTAAGTATCGATTAAATTATAAATACAGTTGCGTTAATACATTTAAGAAAAAAGCCATTTAAGGCAATACATATTTAAAAAGTAAAAATAACTTGTGGTGGAATGTTCAGTGAGGTTTTAAAGTCAGCAGTAATGGTGGTTAGAGATTATTAGATGAAAAAAGTACTGCCTTATGAACTTAACATGAATGATATAATAACAACAATAATTGATAAATATTATCATTGACAAGGTCTTCAAAATATATTTTTTAATGGTAACACTGAAAAAAGAACTAACTAACGTTGAACTAAATTTCTTTAATATTTTTGTATGGAACTTGATAAATTGTGTGTAAGTAAACTTTCAGCTCCATTAATTAATACAGCTCAATTTAGTAAGGGAGACATATTGCACTAAATGTACATATTATAGTATGCTCATATTTACAAAATGATCACAAATTATGACATTATCATTCACCACAAAATACCACATGTGTTGGAACCTTGCTTGTGCCTGCCACATACAAAAACTTCCACACTTTGAAGAAAATAATTTAATTGCCTTCAAATTTCAGATAAATGGTCTTCAAAATCATCATGATCATCAGGACCTGAAATAAATTAATCAGCATTATAAATAATGTTCCAAATATTTTGTCAAGCATGGGTCAAGAAAAAAAAAACAATTTTAGAAAAACAGATTCAGTAATCTGAATCTAAACAAGCTGGCAGAGAGTCCAACTATCTCCACTTCCTGACCCTCTGTGATCGAAAACAAAATATTCTTATGTCGAAGCTAGAGGTTGAAGACTTTTTATGAGCCCATATTTAGTCTCAGGAGAGGTGTCAGTTTAAGAAAACCAACACTGAATCCAGAGTGCACATAAATTCTATTGAATGTCAACCTCGCACCACCTCGAACCTGGAACATTTGGCCAAGTGTGGAATAAATCTTTGACCGTACGATCTGGCATATTGAGACAGTTTTAGAAAAAAAAAAGGGCAATTTATAATTGTATCGCTGAAAGAGTTTCAGAAAAGGCCACCGCCAATTCATAACCATATCTTCAATGCAGCTTTAGAATTAAAGATGATATAGTATTTACTCAATACACATCTTGCTGTTAAAGCACCAAAAGCAACTTACAAGTGAATCAATTTCTAACGTAGCATCACCAATGACACGTTTGTTCCAGGTCATTTTTGTTCATAGCACTATGATTGTAACAATCTGCATAATCTTACGTTTATCAAATAAAAATTGATAGTTTTTTATCAGTGCTGAAAATTCCTCCTTTGGCGGTTAGAAAATATTGGCAGTAACATATAATAAATAAAATAAACACTAGTATAACATGAGTTATTAATTTAACTATTAACTTTGGGCTTTTTTATGCTTTAATTTTGTAATGTGCAATTATTGTCAAAGATATACAAGCTCATTGACCTTATTTTACCTTTGTGAAGAACAATACCATCTCTTGTGAAAAAATATATTCATAACATTAGTATCCCTAGGAAAAAATTGTATTTCAGTGACCTTGTTTTTTTCGGTTCAGTTCAAAATTCACTTTCTTATTGACTTTCTGTGCCTAATTCGCCTGATATAGGCCCCACAGAATAAACATAAATGTGCATACCTCATTTTTGAATGGTGCCGTTTAATTTTGGGCCTGAACAAATAAATGTTATTATATGTTGTTGTACATGTCTGGGTTTAGCTTTGACATGAACATGAGTAAACTACAGCCCAAAGACCAAGTATGACCTGTAAAGCTGATAACCAGCCCAGGTTCCCCTAGTCTCTACACTTTCACAGAAATTATATTTTACATTTAATTTATGTTTGTTAATATAAACGCTCTTTCCATCTGCTCTTGGTACTTCTTTCAAATTCCATGCATACTTCCCAAAGAATCTGACTAAAGAGTCACAGAAAAAGGACCCAGTGTTTTCACTTTCACTTTTACTAGCCAAATTTGTTACGCTTTTAATAGAGAATTGGCAAACTTTCTTTCCAAACTTCTTGTTTTTCATATGGAGACATACCTAGGAATTCCTAATTTTTTTAAGACCACTTTTTTTTTTTTTTTAACAGAAGTGTCAATAATTGTTATGCTATCAGTATTTAAAATCAGTTATGTTTAATTATATAATTCTTAACTCTGACAAGTATTTGGTTTGCCTGCCCCATGAGGTTGCACTGTTTACACACAGTAAATAATAAATCATACAACAAAACCAATAATAAATTTAATGGGGCTAAATTTTTAACAACTTTTTACTGACTTTAAAATTTTGTCATTATAAATCTGTTAAACTCTAATTTAATTAGGCCTATGCATATTAAAGTCTTAATAAGATGAAATAAACTACTGTACCTCATGATGAATGCCATATTAAAAGCCTTAATAAGGTGAGATGAACTACCTCATAATGAACTGCTAATGTTCAACATTTGTCAGAATTTTCCATTTGGCAACATAAGCGTTAGTTTCATGCTCAAATGCTTTATAAGCAAGGTCTCATGCAAATCCTTTGAAAACAATATCCTGACAGCATCTTTATCTAAGCATTATACATGACAGTGTACTGGCTCCTGTTATTGGTTTAACACACTGTATCAATGGTTTATCCCCACTGTGCTATAACTTTTTAACATATTTTACTTCCATATTTTACAGCTTCTCTGGTTTACTTGATGGAGAGAAACAAATTCATTATAATTGCTAAAATTTTGATAAGCAACAGCGATATGTGATCATAATGACCAGGTTTGATTGGTTGTTGGCAGGTTTTAGAAAGAAAAGGTCATTTGGATTGAGCAGTTGTTGGAAACTCTTTAACCTGGATTATAATGGGACAATGCATTTATTGGCATTTATTTGCACTATTAACACACTTATGTATTGACCTTTTATTTATGACTAACACTAAAGTATTTTCTCTAATTTTGGGATTTAGAAGCTTTTGGAACCTAGCCCTTCTAATGTTTGTTTAATTAATAGATATAACTTATTTGCCTTCTAATGGAATCAGTAATGTCTGATGTTTTTATATTTTTTTTAAATCAGTGTTTTGTTTAACAACTAAATAAGTTAAAATTAAATGAACAAATTAATATAATAAATGAACCAGGCTTAAATATGTTTTAAACAGCTTTATTAAAGTAAAAAAGAGCAAATTTTAACTAATAAAAATGTATACTAAAAACGCCATGTAACATTTTTCAATGTTAAGTATCGATTAAATTATAAATACAGTTGCGTTAATACATTTAAGAAAGAAACCATTTAAGGCAATACATATTTAAAAGTAAAAATAACTTGTGGTGGAATGTTCAGTGAGGTTTTAAAGTCAACAGTAATGGTGATTTGAGATTGATATTAGATGAAAAAAAGATACCTTATGAACTTAACATGAATGATATAATAATAACAATAATTGATAAATATTATCATTGACAAGGTCTTCAAAATATATTTTAATGGTAACACTGAAAAAAGAACTAACTAACGTTGAACTAAAAATTTCTTTTAATGTTTTTGTATGGAACTTGATAAATTGTGTGTAAATGTAAACTTTCGGCTCCATTAATTAATACAGCTCAATTTAGTAAAGGGAGACATATTGCACCTAAATGTACATATTATAGTATGCTCATATTTACAAAATGATCACAAATTATGACATTATCATTCACCTGAAATACCACATGTGTTGGAACTACATTACCTGCCACATACAAAAGCTTTCCACACTTTGAAGAAAATATTGATGTATTATTCAGATAAATGGTCTTCAAAATCATCATGATCATCAGGACCTGAAATAAATTAATCAGCATTATAAACTAATGTTCCAAATATTTCATCAACTTGTAATTCAAGAAAAAAAAACAATTTTTAGAAAAACAGATTCAGTAATCTGAATCCCAAACAAGCTAACGGAATCCCAACTATCTCCACTTCCTGACCCTCTGTGATCGAAAACAAATATTCTTATGTCAGAGCTAGAGGTTGAAGACTTTTTTATGAGCCCATATTTAGTCTCAGGAGAGGGTGTCAGTTTAAGAAAACCAACTGCTGAATCAAGTCATAAAATTCTATTGAATGTCAACCCTCCCCCCTTTTCCCACGCGAACCTGGAACATTTAGCTTTAAGTGTGGAATAAATCTTTGACAAATGCGATCTGGCATATTGAGACAGTTTTTAGAAAAAAAGGGCAATTTATAATTGTATCGCTGAAAGAGTTTCAGAAAAGATACCGTAATTCACATACATATCTTCAATGCAGCTTTAGAATTAAAGATGATATATTGACCCCTCAATACACATCTGCTGTTAAACTGCCAGCAACACAAAGTGAATCAATTTCTAGCATAGCATCACCAATGACACGTTTGTTCCAGGTCATTTTTGTTCATAACATATGATTGTAACAATCTGCATAATCACACGTTTATCAAATAAATTGATAGTTTTATCAGTTGCTGAAATTCTCTTGGCCGGTTAGAAAAATATTGGCAGTAACATATAATAAAATAAAATAAACACTAGTATAACATGAGTTATTAATTTAACTATTAACTTTGGGCTTTTTTATGCTTTAATTTTGTAATGTGCAATTATTGTCAAAGATATACAAACTCATTGACCTTATTTGCACTTTGTGAAGAACAATGCATCTCTTGTGAAAAATATATTCTGACTGCTAACATTAGTATCCCTAGGAAAAAATTGTATTTCAGTGACCTTGTTTTTTCCGGTTCAGTTCAAAATTCACTTTCTTATTGACTTTCTGTGCCTAATTCGCCTGATATAGGCCCACAGAATAAACAGCAATGTGCATACCTCATTTTTGAATGGTATGCAATTTTAGACCCTGAACAAATAAATATTATATGTTGTTGCATGTCTGGAGTTTGGCACAGACATGGAACATGAGTAAACTACAGCCCAAAGACCAAGTATGACCTGTCAAAGCTGATAACCAGCCCAGGTTCCCCTAGTCTCTACACTTTCACAGAAATTATATTTTACATTTAATTTATGTTTGTTAATATAAACGCTCTTTCCATCTGCTCTTGGTACTTCTTTCAAATTCCATGCATACTTCCCAAAGAATCTGACTAAAGAGTCACAGAGAAGGACCCAGTGTTTTCACTTTCACTTTTACTAGCCAAAATTTGTTACAACTTTTAATAGAGAATTGGCAAACTTTCTTTCAAACTTCTTGTTTTTCATATGGAGACATACCTAGGAATTCTAATTTTTTAAGACCACTTTTTTTTAACAGAGTGTCAATAATTGTTATGCTATCAGTATTTAAAATCAGTTATGTTTAATTATATAATTAACTCTGACAAGTATTTGGTTTGCCTGCCCCATGGTTATACACTGTTTATTAAATAATAAATCATACAACAAAACCAATAATAAATTTAATGGGGGCTAAATTTTTAACAACTTTACTGACTTTAAAAATTTTGTCGTTATAAATCTATTAAACTCTAATTTAATTAGGCCTATGCATATTAAAAGTCTTAATCAAAGATGAAATAAACTACTGTACCTCATGATGAATGCATATTAAAAGCCTTAATAAGGTGAGATGAACTACCTCATAATGAACTGCTAATGTTCAACATTTTGTCAGAATTTTCCATTTGGCAGCATAAAACGTTAGTTTTCATGCTCGAATGCACTTTATAAGCAAGGTCTCATGCAAATCCTTTGAAAACAATATCCTGACAGCATCTTTATCTAAGCATTATACATGACAGTGTACTGGCTCCTGTTATTGGTTTAGCTTACACTGTATCAATGGTTTTATCCCCACTGTGCTTTTATAACTTTTTAACATTTTTACTTCCATATTTTACAGCTTCTCTGGTTTACTTGATGGAGAAACAAATTCATTATAATTGCTAAAATTTTGATAAGCAACAACGATATGTGATCATAATGACCAGGTTTGATTGGTTGTTGGCAGGTTTTAGAAAAGAAAGGTCATTTGGATTGAGCAGTTGTTGGAAACTCTTTAACCTGGGATTATAATGGGACAATGCATTTATTGGCATTTATTTGCACTATTAACACACTTATGTATTGATATTTTATTTATGACCCCAACACTTAAAAGTATTTTCTCTAATTTTGGGATTTAGAAGCTTTTGGAACCTAGCCCTTCTAATGTTTGTTTAATTAATAGATATAACTTATTTGCCTTCTAATGGAATCCAGTAATGTCTGATGTTTTTATATTTTTTTAAATCAGTGTTTTGTTTAACAACTAAATAAGTTAAAATTAAATGAACAAATTAATAAATACTATAATAAATGAACCAGGCTTAAATATGTTTTAAACAGCTTTATTAAAGTAAAAAAAGAGCAAATTTTAACTAATAAAAATGTATACTAAAAACACCATGTAACATTTTTCAATGTTAGAAATATCGATTAAATTATAAATACAGTTGCGTTAATACATTTAAGAAAACCATTTAAGGCAATACATATTTAAAAAGTAAAAATAACTTGTGGTGGAATGTTCAGTGAGGTTTAAAGTCAGCAGTAATGGTGGTTAAAAGATTGATATTAGATGAAAAAAAGATACTGCCTTATGAACTTAACATGAATGATATATTAACAACAATAATTGATAAATATTATCATTGACAAGGTCTTCAAAATATATTTTTTAATGGTAACACTGAAAAAGAACTAACTAACGTTGAACTAAATTTCTTTTAATATTTTTGTATATGGAGACTTGATAAATTGTGTAAATGTAAACTTTCAGCTCCATTAATTAATACAGCTCAATTTAGTAAGGAGACATATTGCACTAAATGTACATATTATAGTATGCTCATATTTACAAAATGATCACAAATTATGACATTATCATTCACCACAGAAATACCACATGTGTTGGAACGCACGTACACACTGCCACATACAAAAACTTCCACACTTTGAAGAAAATAATTTAATTGCCTTCAGAATTTCAGATAAATGGTCTTCAAAATCATCATGATCATCAGGACCTGAAATAAATTAATCAGCATTATAAACTAATGTTCCAAATATTTTGTCAAGCATGGGTCAAGAAAAAAAAACAATTTTAGAAAAACAGATTCAGTAATCTGAATCTAAACAAGCTAATAAGTCAACTATCTCCTTCCTGACCCTCTGTGATCGAAAACAAAATATTCTTATGTCAGAGCTAGAGGTTGAAGACTTTTTTATGAGCCCATATTTAGTCTCCAGGAGAGGGTGTCAGTTTAAGAAAACCAACTGCTGAATCCAGAGTGCACATAAATTCTATTGAATGTCAACCCTCCCCCCTTTTCCCCACCTCGAACCTGGAACATTTGGCCAAGTGTGGAATAAATCTTTGACCGTACGATCTGGCATATTGAGACAGTTTAGAAAAAAAGGGCAATTTATAATTGTATCGCTGAAAGAGTTTCCAGAAAAGATACCGCAATTCATAACCATATCTTCAATGCAGCTTTAGAATTAAAGATGATAGTATTTACTCAATACACATCTTGCTGTTAAAGCACCAAAAGCAACAAAGTGAATCAATTTCTAGCATAGCATCACCAATGACACGTTTGTTCCAGGTCATTTTGTTCATAGCACTATGATTGTAACAATCTGCATAATCACACGTTTATCAAATAAAAATTGATATAGTTTTTATCAGTGCTGAAAATTCCTCCTTTGGCCGGTTGAAAATATTGACAGTAACATATAATAAATAAAATAAACACTAGTATAACATGAGTTATTAATTTAACTATTAACTTTGGGCTTTTTTATGCTTTAATTTTGTAATGTGCAATTATTGTCAAAGATATACAAGCTCATTGACCTTATTTTACCTTTGTGAAGAACAATGCATCTCTTGTGAAAAATATATTCATAACATTAGTATCCCTAGGAAAAAATTGTATTTCAGTGACCTTGTTTTTCGGTTCAGTTCAAAAATTCACTTTCTTATTGACTTTCTGTGCCTAATTCGCCTGATATATAGGCCCACAGAATAAACATAAATGTGCATACCTCATTTGAATGGTACGTTTAATTTTAGACCCTGAACAAATAAATGTTATTATATGTTGTTGTACATGTCTGGAGTTTAGCTTTGACATGAACATGAGTAAACTACAGCCCAAAGACCAAGTATGACCTGTAAAGCTGATAACCAGCCCAGGTTCCCAATAGTCTCTACACTTTCACAGAAATTATATTTTACATTTAATTTATGTTTGTTAATATAAACGCTCTTTCCATCTGCTCTTGGTACTTCTTTCAAATTCCATGCATACTTCCCAAAGAATCTGACTAAAGAGTCACAGAGAAGGACCCAGTGTTTTCACTTTCACTTTTACTAGCCAAAATTTGTTACGCTTTTAATAGAGGAAATTGTAGGCTTTCTTTTAAACTTCTTGTTTTTCATATGGAGACATACCTAAGATTCCTAATTTTTTTAAGACCACTTTTTTTTAACAGAAGTGTCAATAATTGTTATGCTATCAGTATTTAAAATCAGTTATGTTTAATTATATAATTCTTAACTCTGACAAGTGGGGGCATTTGGTTTACCCTGCCCCATGAGGTTGCACTGTTTACACACAGTAAATAATAAATCATACAACAAAACCAATAATAAATTTAATAGGGCTAAATTTTTAACAACTTTTTACTGACTTTAAGATTTTGTCATTATAAATCTGTTAAACTCTAATTTAATTAGGCCACTATGCATATTAAAGTCTTAATAAGATGAAATAAACTACTGTACCTCATGATGAATGCATATTAAAAGCCTTAATAAGGTGAGATGAACTACCTCATAATGAACTGCTAATGTTCAACATTTGTCCAGAATTTTCCATTTGGCAACATAAGCGTTAGTTTTCATGCTTTCGAATGCACTTTATAAGCAAGGTCTCATGCAAAATCCTTTGAAAACAATATCTGACAGCATCTTTATCTAAGCATTATACATGACAGTGTACTGGCTCCTGTTATTGGTTTAGCTTACACTGTATCAATGGTTTTATCCCCACTGTGCTATAACTTTTTAACATTTTTACTTTACATATTTTACAGCTTCTCTGGTTTACTTGATGGAGAAACAAATTCATTATAATTGCTAAAATTTTGATAAGCAACAACGATATGTGATCATAATGACCAGGTTTGATTGGTTGTTGGCAGGTTTTAGAAAGAAAAGGTCATTTGGATTGAGCAGTTGTTGGAAACTCTTTAACCTGGGATTATAATGGGACAATGCATTTATTGGCATTTATTTGCACTATTAACACACTTATGTATTGACCTTTTATTTATGACCCCAACACTTAAAAGTATTTTCTCTAATTTTGGGATTTAGAAGCTTTTGGAACCTAGCCCTTCTAATGTTTGTTTAATTAATAGATATAACTTATTTGCCTTCCTAATGGAATCCAGTAATGTCTGATGTTTTTTTATATTTTTTTAAATCAGTGTTTTGTTTAACAACTAAATAAGTTAAAATTAAATGAACAAATTAATAAATATAATAAATGAACCAGGCTTAAATATACGTTTAAACAGCTTTATTAAAGTAAAAAAAGAGCAAATTTTAACTAATAAAAATGTATACTAAAAACACCATGTAACATTTTTCAATGTTAAGTATCGATTAAATTATAAATACAGTTGCGTTAATACATTTAAGAAAGAAACCATTTAAGGCAATACATATTTAAAAAGTAAAAATAACTTGTGGTGGAATGTTCAGTGAGGTTTTAAAGTCAGCAGTAATGGTGGTTAAGAGATTGATATTAGATGAAAAAGATACTGCCTTATGAACTTAACATGAATGATATAATAACAACAATAATTGATAAATATTATCATTGACAAGGTCTTCCAAAATATATTTTTTAATGGTAACACTGAAAAAAGAACTAACTAACGTTGAACTAAATTTCTTTTAATATTTTTGTATGGAACTTGATAAATTGTGTGTAAATGTAAACTTTCAGCTCCATTAATTAATACAGCTCAATTTAGTAAGGGGAGACATATTGCACTAAATGTACATATTATAGTATGCTCATATTTACAAAATGATCACAAATTATGACATTATCATTCACCACAGAAATACCACATGTGTTGGAACCTACGTACACACTGCCACATACAAAAACTTCCACACTTTGAAGAAAATAATTTAATTGCCTTCAAATTTCAGATAAATGGTCTTCAAAATCATCATGATCATCAGGACCTGAAATAAATTAATCAGCATTATAAACTAATGTTCCAAATATTTTGTCAAGCATGGGTCAAGAAAAAAAACAATTTTAGAAAAACAGATTCAGTAATCTGAATCTAAACAAGCTGGCAGAGTCCAACTATCTCCACTTCCTGACCCTCTGTGATCGAAAACAAAATATTCTTATGTCAGAGCTAGAGGTTGAAGACTTTTTTATGAGCCCATATTTAGTCTCCAGGAGAGGGTGTCAGTTTAAGAAAACCAACTGCTGAATCAGAGTGCACATAAATTCTATTGAATGTCAACCCTCCCCCCTCTTTTCCCCACCTCGAACCTGGAACATTTGGCCAAGTGTGGAATAAATCTTTGACCGTACGATCTGGCATATTGAGACAGTTTTAGAAAAAAAGGGCAATTTATAATTGTATCGCTGAAAGAGTTTCAGAAAAGATACCGCAATTCATAACCATATCTTCAATGCAGCTTTAGAATTAAAGATGATATAGTATTTACTCAATACACATCTTGCTGTTAAAGCATAAAAGCAACACAAAGTGAATCAATTTCTAGCATAGCATCACCAATGACACGTTTGTTCCAGGTCATTTTTTGTTCATAGCACTTATGATTGTAACAATCTGCATAATCACACGTTTATCAAATAAAAATTGATAGTTTTTTATCAGTGCTGAAAATTCCTCCTTTGGCCGGTTAGAAAATATTGGCAGTAACATATAATAAATAAAATAAACACTAGTATAACATGAGTTATTAATTTAACTATTAACTTTGGGCTTTTTTATGCTTTAATTTTGTAATGTGCAATTATTGTCAAAGATATACAAGCTCATTGACCTCATGTAAACACTCCAATGTTCAGTACAACACAAAATAAATTTAATCTCATAAAAACTAGTATTGCCAAGAAGAGATTTAACAGTTTACCCCCTAGATTTAATAATCCATGTCAAATTTGTTACAAGTTAGGGCATGAAAAGCATAATTGTTGGTTTAGAAAGCAGCATACTGACAATTATCAAAACAGAAACAGACAGTATTACAACTATGGGGATAGAAGCAAATATTTTAATAAAAGACAACATAAATATAACAATAAGACAATCACCAAACTCTAGTCCCATTAGAAAACAAGAAAATAGGGGTAGATCAAGTCAAAGACACTCTTTTAACAACATACATAACTGTCATATGATGGAAGGAAAAGGAGAATTAATTTTTTATCCTTGTTATGTAGATGGTAGGAAAGTAAAGGGCTTGAGAGACAGTGGCTGTACATGTATTATTCTGGATTCAAAATTAGTTAAGGAAGAACAAATATTAGAGGGCTTAGAAGAAATTAGAATGGGAAATGGAGAAATAGTGAAATGTAAAACAGCAAAAATTTATATTGAAACACCTTGGATTAGTGGGGAAATAAAAGCACTTTTAATGGATTCACCAATAACCTCATTAATAATAGGAAATGTAGAAAATATACAAGATAATTCCAAAGAAATGTATATGAAATGGTTAGAAAATAGAGAATTAGAAACAATTATAGAGGAACTGTTAGAGACAGATACAGATAAAAACATATGTACGCTATTCAAAAGCATACAAAATTGGAATGGTACAGAGAACTTTGTACATTTTTTTAGATAGAGTAGACACATTAGCCACACAGAATAATGTTATTGAAGAAGATAAAATAACAGTTCTCATAGATAAATTACAAAACCACAAATTGGCAAAATCATTAGCAGAAAACAACAAAGACAATTATACAGTATTAAAAAATAAACTAATAAATAAATTAAATAGTGACAGTAATTCAGTTGAAGATGAAAAAGAAAATACTATAAGTAATTTAATTACAGTAAGTAAAACTGATCATGAATGCATTAATTGCAGTAGAAAATGCAGATCATTAAGAAGATTAAATAAACACATAAAGCAAAAACATAGTTACAACCTAATTAAGAAATTAAAAGCAATGACAAGCCAATAAAGAAAACAGTACAAAACAATACCCTGAATCTAGTAGACAAAACAACATTTTGGATATTGATAGGGATAAACTTAAAACATTACAAAAACATGATGAAAGTTTAAAAGTTTATTTCAATAGAGAGGAAAATGAAAATAAAAACATAATATATAAGGTAGAAAATGACATTTTAATAAGAAAATACACTAGGCATAATAGGTCATTTAAACAAATAATGATTCCTACAGTTTTAAGAAATAATATACTAAAAGCAGCTCATGATTGCTACTTAGCAGGTCATTTGGGTGTTAAGAAAACACTAGATAGAATTAGAAGATATTGTTACTGGCCAGGTGTCTTAGGAGATGTTAAAAGATTTGTTAAGGCATGTAAGAAATGTCAACAATATAATTACATAGGACCAAAACACAGAGCTCCCATACAAGAAAGTGACACAACAAACATTCCTTTTCATAAAATTGCCATAGACATAATTGGACCTATTTCAGTAATGTCCAATAGAAGACATAGATATATTTTAACAATGATAGACTTAGCAACACGCTGGGTTGAGGCAATTCCATTAGTAGATATAACTGCAGAAACAATTTGCAAAGCATTATTATCTATTTTTACAACTTTTGGTTTTCCTAACACTATATTATCAGACAACGGTACCCAATTTAAATCACATCTTACTCAAGCATTTACTCATATGCTTAACATTACACAGGTATTTACAGCTACAGACCTCAATCAAATGGTTCCATAGAGAGGGCAAATCAAACCATAAAGACCATGTTAAGAAAAATAATTAGTGATCATGGACATTTTTACCTTTAATTTTATTCGTGTTTAGAGAAATACCTCATGAAACAACAGGTTTTACACCATTTGAACTCATGTTCGGTTCAAATCCTAGAGGACCATTACAGTTATTCAGTGAAAATATAATTAATACAGATAAGGAACATATTAGTCCATTTGAATTGGTAGACAAAACCAGAAATAACATACTGTATTCAAGCAAATATGCAGAAGAAAATCTCATAAAGAAAAATAAATACCATAGAGATCTTAAAAACAAAAACAGGTACTTAAGGGAATTTAAAGTTGGAGATCTAGTTTATGTATTGATACCCAAAGATAATGAAATTGGATGGAGAGGTACATATAAAATAATAAACAAAATAGAAAATGTGGACTATTCAGTAGAAATAAATGGAGAGGTAGAACATTTCATATTGATAGATTGAGAGATATTTTAGATCCTCCTACAGAATTAGAAACCATTGTACAACAGATTCAATCTTTAAATTGTTTAATTGGGTAACACTTATAGTTTAGAAAATAATATTAATGACACTGATCAGATTCCAGTAATAAGTTTAGATCAACAGGATGACATGAATAAGATTAATTTTGCACCAGACATACCTGCAGATATTAAGAAACAACTAATAGAAACATTAAATTCCTTTCAAAATGTAATTTCTAACAAACATAATTAAACATTCAATCAAATTAAAAACTGAAGAACCAATTAAACCTAAATACTATGATATTCCAATTAAATGCAGAACTGAAGTTCAAAAAGAAATAGAACAATTACTAAATAGTGGTTTAATTAGAGAATCAGATTCTAGCTATTGTTTTCCAATAGATGTAGTAAAGAAAAATAATGGCAAAATTCATTTATGTTGTGATTACAGAAGCTTAAATTCAATTACAGTGATAGATAAACAACCTTTACCAAACATAGAAGACTTAGTTCAGGAAATGTCAAATGCCAATATTTTCACACACCTAGATTTGACTAGAGGCTTGTGGCAGATAGAAGTTCAGGAAGATTCTAAGCAATATACAGCCTTTAAAACTCATGAAGGATTTTATGAGTGGAATGTTATGCCTTTTGGTCTAGTAAACAGCACTGCAACATTCACTAAGATGATGAATAAATTGTTAAGAAACATTGAAAACATTAGATACTATGTGGATGACATATGTATTAACACTAAAAACTGGTCAGATCACATAGACAGTTTGAAAAAATTACTAGAAAATCTTCAAATTAATAATTTAACAGTATCACCTGAGAAAATAAAAATAGGTTTCAAAAACATAGAATTTCTTGGATATCATATTGGTCAAGGATTAGTCACACCAACAAAAGAATTTTTGATATTCACATTCCAGAAAAGAAGAAAGAAGTTAGATCTATTATAGGATTATGCAATTTTTATAGAAAATTTATTCCTAACTTTGCAAACTTAATTGAACCTTTAGTTAAATTAACTAAGAAAAAGATGCAACAAAAAGTTGAATGGAATTCAGAATGTGACAATGCATTAAAGAGAATAAAACAATGTTTTGAAGAAAAAACAATTTTAAGTTCAATAGATATGACAAAGAAATTTATTGTAGGCACAGACGCTAGTAAGACATCAATCGGTGGATGTCTATATCAAGAGCAGGATAATATCAATAAACCAATACTATATTTAAGTAGAAAACTGTCAGACACTGAAAGTAGATATTCAGTAATAGAACTAGAATGTTAAGCTTTAGTATGGACAATAACTAAATTAAGCAAATACTTGCTAGGCAATGAGTTCACTGTGTTAATAGATCACAAACCTTTAGCTAACCTGAATACCAAAAGCATAAATAATGCTAAGCTAACACGCTGGTTTTTGTTATTACAAGACTACTCATTTAACATAAAATACATCAAAGGGTCAAGCAACCATATCCCAGATATTTTATCGAGACTCAGTCAGAAATAAGTATTTATTTGAAGAAAACATATTGGATTATTTAGACATAGAAAATGCTGTATTGGAACAATAAGAAAATATAAATTATATTGGAACAAGTAGAAATGAAATATAGTAGAACAATAAGGATAATGACCACAATAAATAAAGAATATTGGAACTATAAGTAAAAATAATATGGATATTGGAACAATTAAGGCAAATAACAATTGTATTTGAAAAGAAAAGATTTGTATGTATTGAAGATATAATAAGATACATGAATAATGATAATGACATTTAAACTTGTCAAGTTAAGTATTGTATTGAGTATATTGACTCAAATATTTTTTTAATCATGTATATTAAAGAATTCATGTTGATGATTGATCCATAAATGTATTTAAAATAGAAATATGCAGACTTAATTAAGATGAGAGTGAGGAGAGATTGTGTTTAAAATAAAACACATACACTACACAAAAATAATGTACATGAAAATATGTGGTAAGAATGATTAATTACTCATTCATTTCATCCACATTGATGAAAATATTATTGAATTTTATGCAAATATTTTATTAAGCACTGATTATTAATGCATATTTTATTGAATTTGTTCATTGTTTGAAGTTAATTGTTCAATTTTTTATAATGATTTTAAAAAGTTAAAAATTTTGTTAAATTCAATCAAAGGATTATTGATTATGACATTGATTATTGTCAAGAAGACTTATTAGTCTCAAATATGTAACTTGAACAATTATTGACTAAAGAAGTCAAAGGTATGAAAATTGTATTAATATATGGATTTTATAAAATGATGTTTAAATATCAATCTAAATTGATAATAATATTTTTGAAAATTGAATAAATTTTTATGTCAATATTATGATATGCTATAAGATGCATTTAAAAATTGAAATTGTGATATAGTATTGACAAAAATATTTTTATTAATAAAAAAAAATAATAATATTTTTTTTCCTATTTCTATCATAACATTATTGTATACTGTGCAATGACATTATGTATATAGATTACTATTGATGTGATGTGATACAACAAAAATTTGTATTTTTTTTTGACAAAAGTACATTTTATTAAGTTAACGACAGAAAAACATAGAGACAGCTAAAAAACTAAATGTATAACATTTGTTTTTTAAAGGAAAGGGGGATGTTGTAATAACCATATTAGACTAGAGAATTTACAGTTGGCTCAGAGATGGTTTTAATTATCTGGCCACTTAGCTTGGCAGAAGTGAAAAACAACATACGCTAAATATTTCAGATATTAGATGACCTGAGACACTGATAGTGTAAGAATATATTTTATCACATCATTTGTATTGTACAATGTAAAATAAGACGTTCCTTCATATGCAAATAAATATATATACATGTATACATAGAAGTCTACTCAGTGCTTTTTACATGTAATTCGTCTTTTATATATATATGTGTGGACACAACATAAATTTTATACACACTCAAGTCTAGTTAGTTAAATCATAAACTCCGAAGAGACTGAATTAAATATACACCTACCAGAAGCAGAAGTAAATATAAATTATATACATACAACTGATCTACAAAGAAATATACCCATGACAAGTGTGAGAGTGGAGGAAGAAGAGTGGATATAGAAAAGTGGAGAGAATATGATGCCATAACCGTTTTGTAGAGTCAAAGGAGGAAGAAGGAAAAAGAAGCCATATTTAGAGATAAGATGTGGAGATGAAGTATGTCAAAAAGAGCAGATGATATCTTGAGTTGCAGTTGTTCTCTTGAGTTCCTTAATGTCATCTAATGCCCCCCAATAATTAACAAACAATTGCTTTAGTTAAATCAATGCACTCTTCAGAAGTAATCCAATTTAACAAGATATTTCTATTAAAAACAACATTATTCCCATTACCTTCAAATTTCACTTGAGATTCTAATACTTTTATTCTCTCCTGAAGTTTCTTGAATTCCTGAATGAATAAATTAACATCCAATTATTATCTTACATAGCCACATTTTACTTAACCTGCTTTCTTAATAGTTACAAAGGACATATGGAATAAGTTTGTAAGATAACTCTCGCATATAATGAGTTTAAAAAATAAAACTAAGGCCTGAGGCATTCCTAAATAGTCAAAACAAGAGTAAGCATGTACACACCAGTTCTATTAGCTACCAAACAAGAGGACATGAAAATAATATAGTATATGTACATTAATAATTATCTTCATGAGTCTCTTAAACATTTCTCAAAGAACCCACTGCCATTAGCATCTCATTACATATAATAACTTACAGCTTTACATATGTTTCATTACATATAATAACTTACAGCTTTACATGTGTCTAAAGTTTCAAATTCTCCTTCACTGATTTTAGCTTTCTCTACTTGCTCTGCTTTCTTAAGAAGTGATGAATGTTCTTCCTTACTCAGATGTAGACCAGCTTTTTCAAATATTTTTCCTAACCTTTTCATATAACCCTGTTTGAAAGTCAGAATATGTAAAAACTACTTTATCATAAAATGTGCATATTATCATCATGTGATCATACTCAAAATTAACCTTATTCTTAAATTATACAAAGCATTTGTCATAGCTTGCCAAGAAAATTACTTGGAACAAAAATTACTGTATTATAAGTGACATAAACCGCGTTTAATATCTCCATGCTATGATATATTAAAAAAAAAACATTTTCCAGCCCTCTTTTTAATCTGGCATAATAGAGAAAACAGTGTACAAAAAAACTTTGAAACACTTTTTCCAAATTATTGATCTAAGAGGATTAGGCTAGTAGGCTTAATATGTGTCAATTAGAAGGTGGGGAAAAACTGCAAAATACTTTGAAAACAAATTAATTTTAATTATCAGAGGATACAGCCTCACAACCCTCATTTAGCCTATAAAAATGTATGCAGTGAACATTTAAAAAATTGGTAGTAATTAATTTTTTTTAAATCAAGAGACCTTGGTAGTTAGTTCTTGTCTTGCCATAATGACTTCAAGATTATCCCACTCTTTCTGTAAATCCTTGCTGAGTGTTGGGTAAACCAGCATAGAATCTGGGTGACAAACCAGGGGCGTCATAAAAATGATGTGATATTTACAGGTCTGAGGTTCACTGGCATTGACTATTTCACTGTGATTGCCACACATGAAAGTAACCTAAAGCAATTTTTAAATTTTAATGATTTTCAATAAATATTGGCTGATAATTCCCAATAGTAAAATTTGTGTACATTGTTATACATGTATTAGGTAGTCCAAACCAACAAAAAACTGCTTCCTCCACTTAATAGCACATTTTTGCACTTCATTAACCTCATTCACTTAGCCTGTCATGATTTATAAAAGTTACGTACCATTTTAAACATAATTCAATAGGGCTAAAAAATCACTGTAGCATTTGGGGAAAAGACACCAATAATTAAGTATACTATAATTTGAGACTAACATGATCAAATATCGAGAATATATTTAGAATAAAGTATCTATAATAAATACGCCAGAGGTAACAAGACATAGGTCTCGAGACATACGCACTACGTTGGAGATACCGCTCCCCCCTTCTGCACCCTAGCTTGCCAGACTTGCACACTGAGCCACTTTGGTTGATTAGCTTTGCTAACAGGTGTGTCTCTTCTTTATTCGTGCTGCTGTTTATGCCCGTTCTTTCTGTGGCATATGCCACGATGAGGGTATGACTAGTATTTTTCAATTATATTATGGCTTTTGATTAAATTTGTGAAGCAATGTCACCATTAAATAACTAATCTGATTTTCTCTAAAACAGAATAACAGAAAACCAAGGGAAATTTTACAGGAAAACTACAGAGCATAAAATCCTATCATCTATGTCATCTCATATTGAAATGGCAGTGTTTAATTTTGGTCTATTGGATAATAAACCTCTTCAGAGATTTGACAGAAGTTTGAGGAGTTGAAATAATGATGACGCTTTAGATCAATATCATTATAATAATGCCTCTAAGTGATTCAGTTTATTCTGGACAATAATTTGATTTTTTTTTTTGCAGTTTATGTTTTTTTAGTCTTCCTTGACAAAATGTGTGAAGCAAAAACATTATATGTTATATTAATTTTATTGGGTAACTGACATAAGGTTGGGGAAGTAAAGGTGACTTGGCAATGTGCTAGCCACACAATCCTTCAATATGCAATGGAAACAAATGAATTCTGCACTGTATTTTCCCTGAAGAGTCTTTAAAGCCTTATGGGAACTTTACCTTTTATTAATTTAAAGCAGTAAAAAGTTGAGTGTTGCTTATGGGTTATTATGGGTGAATAATGCATTAGTCTAAAGCATGTTTTTTTTTTAATTTCAAGGATAAAGAAATCTGAAAACAGGACTCTTAAAGGAGTTTCAAAAGTAATAAATTCTGCTTTTTACAAGCTTCTATTTTTTAAGTTATTCAAAAATTTATAATTCTAATTCTTAGAATAACTTATTTTCAATAAAACAAATACTTTGGGTCCGCAATAAATTTTGTTTGGACTACCTAGTTAATTGAAGAACCAAACATAAAAGCATAAATCAAAATAAAGAGATTGAGGTGGGTTGGGTACATAGGCACCAAGGCAATATATACAGCATCCAATGTAAAAAAAAAAAAACAGAAGCAGACAAACAGATGAGGTTGAGAAAGGCTTTGAAGACCAAGCTGTAGAGCTAAAGGGAAAAAGAATATCCTTGACTAAAAAATATATAACTGTAGAATTTAGTGCAGCTAGAGTTCCTTATACATGTATACTGTTAATGACATATATATTTTTTTCTATCAAAGATGTTTTTTTTTTTTATTTATACAAGACGAAAAACATTTTTTCCTGTGATTATATGAAATGCTCACTTTAACAGATCTAAAAATATTTCCACATGGATCGCCGTCATTCATCATCATAGCAACAAAAGTGTTGTTGACAATCTCCCATTCTTGCCACACACTGAAAATTGATAAACAAAGAGTCAACTCTTTTTCGATTATGAATAAATGAAAATAAATGTGGAGTAATTGTTCATCAGTCTACCAGGGTTTGATTTTTGAATCTATCAAACAGGCTGTGGCGCTGTGAGCACTTACACCATTCAGCCAGAGTTTAGTTTTTTTTTTTTTACTATCTTTAAATTAGCTTTCAGTCTGTCCACATCAAATCTTGTGACTCAATATTGGACCTTTGTCATTTAGTCAGAACACTGAAAATTTAAGTGTGTGTATTATTGATGACAATACAAGATTTTGCTTTTTTTTTCTAAAATTAACATCTTGTAGAATTATGAAGCTAATTACATTTTAGTAATGTTTATAATGGGAAAGTATATGGAAGGAGATAACAGTGTTAAATTAAATGTGATAGTATAGCACCGGCTCTAAATAGTTAACTATGTTTTGTCTTATATAAAATAGCCAAATCATGCTAAGTTTAACTGTTATGAAATAAAAAGGTATAAAATTTAAAATTTAAAAAAAAAAAAAAGCTTTCATTAAAATGCACTAAAAAGTTAAAAAAAAAAAAAACTTCTGTAACTTTTAACCTATTTTTGAATGCAATTACTCACCCTAGCACCCCCCTATATGGATTCCAATGTAGACCTTGTTCATGCTGTGTTACATTTGAAAATGGACAAAACTTGTACTTGTAGCTGCAAGAGTGATTTAAGTTTGATAGGGTAATTAAAAAAACTGAACTGTATTCTATATTTGTATCAATAAATTATAAAAAAAACCAAAAAAAAGACATGACAGATTTTAAATGAAATAGAGAGCCAAATCATAAAAAGCAAACAAACAATCAAAATGTAAAAGTTGTAACTGAAAGTAGACTAACTTTCTAATAACCGAAATGAAACAACGTCCTGTTAATCTCCTGAAATGAGGAGGGCCTGAGTAGTTGGCAGGTTGTACTCTGACTTTCAGTGTTTCTTCTTGCTGAGCGTGACTTTGTTGAGAATATACATTGTTAATTCTGTAACAAAAAATAGCTTCATTAGTATGATTTCACATAATTAGAATGTTTTTTTTTAAATTTACACTGCTTTAAAATACAAAAAAATTCTTTTTAAATTCAAAATAATTTTGCTTACCCAAAACTTGATGGTTCATCCACAATTTTCATTTCAACTAAGTCTCCATGAGCATCTATAGGATATGTTACAAGTTACAAGAGTACCAACTATTAGTTAAATTTACTACATTTTTTTTTACCTTTAAGAAAAGTTCAAACAAGTTGAAGAAGTTTAGTTAAAAGTGAAATTCAACTAATAAATAATTTTTTTAGCTACTGACTTAACTAAAAATATTTAGTTACTTTGGAAATTTTCAAAATGCTAAATTTTAACCTATGTTTAGTTTCATCTTCTAAGTGAAATATATACACATGTAAAAAGAGAGATAGACAATTACTTACTTAAGATTTTTACATTAGATTGAAAACGATTCAGTTTTTCCCATAGTGCTAAATACAATTTTAATGATGTTTGGTTACTTTTAGCTATTGGAGCCTACATCTAAACAGTAAATGATTTTTTTGGAAAACCAATTCTGATTTCTTACAAGAAGGTTTATATTAGTCCCAATAATATACATGTTCATGTAGAGTCATTTCAGTGAATGAATGACTGATCATGTAAAAGTGCTAACAGGAATAAAAAATATACATCTAGTTCACTGTGGTAATAAATTCTTGAATTTAGTGGCCCACAGAAGAAACAAATTTAATGGTCAATAGGAATAAAGCTCACAAATATAGGTTCTAAAGTTTGCCAAACGCTGAGTTACATAATACTTAAAATTTAATAGATAAAGAAAGTTTTTGTCAGCTTTCTGATGATACCAAACATATAAGACAGGGTTATATGAAAAGATTGGGAAAAATATTTGAAAAAGCTGGTCTACATCTGAGTAAGGAAGAGTAAGGAAGAACATTCATCACTTCTTAAGAAAGCTGAGCAAGTAGAGAAAGCTAAAATCAGTGAAGGAGAATTTGAAACTTTAGACATATGTGAAGCTTTAAGTCATTATTCATATTGAGATGCTAATGGCAGTGTATTCTTTGAGAAATTTTTAAGAGACTCATGAAGATAATTATTAATGTACATATACTATATTATTTTCATGTCCTCTTGTTTGGTAGCTAATAGAACTGGTGTGTACATGCTTACTCTTGTTTTGACTATTTAGGAATGCCCCAGGCCTTAGTTTTATTTTTTTAACTCATTATATACGAGAGTTATCTTACAAACTTATTCCATATGTCCTTTGTAACTATTAAGAAAGCAGGTTAAGTAAAATGCGGCTATGTAAGATAATAATTGGATGTTAATTTATTCATTCAGGAATTCAAGAAACTTCAGGAGAGAATAAAAGTATTAGAATCTCAAGTGAAATTTGAAGGTAATGTGAATAATGTTGTTTTTAATAGAAATATCTTGTTAAATTATTTATATGCAAATAAAAAATATTTTTAAGGATTTCTGGAATAAATAATACTTTTCTTTTGATTACTTCTGAAGGGTGCATTGATTTAACTAAAGCAATTGTTTGTTAATTATTGGGGCGTAGACAACAACTAAACTAAACTCAAGAGAACAAATGCACTTTTTGATGTACTTCAACTCCACATCTTATCTCTAAAAATGGCTTCTTTAGTAATAGAAATACAATATCATATGATAAATTAATGTATTTATAATATCAATATAATTTATGTTGCCACTAAGTGACTAACTACACACTCACAGACACATTTATTAATTTTGAAAACGCAGTGGCTACGGGACCAAGGACCGGGACTCCGTATTTTTTTTTTCGGGGACCAGGGATAGATGCACATGCGCTCTAGCACTCTAGACGGACTTTATTTTTTTACGGCTGTGATGGGCGCATGCGCGATAGCTGGACTCCGATTTTTTTTAAAGGGTCCAGCTATAGATATTGCTCGTCACCCTAACCCTAGCCCCCTAACCCTAATCCTAATCCTAGCCCCGAAAACAAAAGAAAAAAAAATATGCAATAATAAGCAGTCTGTCAACTGCGCATGCGCATCTATCCCTGGACCCCCCAAAAAAAAATACGGAGTCCCGTTCCTTGGTTCCGTAGTCATGCGTTTGAAAAATGCCAAAGGGCAATGACCAAGACAATTTAGCATTTTAAATTTACAATTCTGAGAAACCACATTTAATAATTAAGACTTAATTTAAGTTATAATACAAACTAATAACAGAAATTTACAGTTTAGTACAAATACTCGTAGCAAAAAGTAACAAAAAACGTATAAAATAAAGAAAACAACATATTAAATTTAGATGCAGTGGCTACTTTTTTAAAAAAACAATAACAGATGAACAAATTTATTTATATAATCCACAAAAACTTACCATGAAATAAAGCGAATGAAAGTACTATTAACAGTATGATATGAGAACCATTACTACGAATCATTTTTGTAGTTATAAACCATAGATATAAACAATTCTTTCTTTCGGTTTTAACACTTTCGATTTCGCACTTCCTGTTTACGCCAGCTGATCGAGGGATTCAGAGGCCGAAAAAATGTACAAAAGTTTGATGAGACGCATGTGTAAAAACACCGACTGATTGGTTATTTTTGGTGTATTTGTTAGGCAAGCCTTTTGCAGCAGTAGTAAATTGCGGCTCTTATTTAGAGCCTCATGTTATGTTTAAATATAGCGAGAGAAATAAATAATCAAAGCATGGCGTCCCAAGGGATTTGGGGGCCGGTGGGGGGGGGGGGGCTTGGCCTTCATTTTGACATTCGACATCATGACATGAGATAATGTACTTAATAAATATATAAGTCTAAATTCAAATTGGTACAGTATATCAGTAAAATTAACAAAAAATAATCATTAAGACAATTGTTTATTGGCGATATAATACACAAGTGACAAATCTCAATTCATACTGTCTTACGTTGTGTTTTATGTGCAGCAAAGGCATCTATAACATCATCTAGATCAATTCTGTCTAGATTTTTGACTCCACTGACATTAAAGTCATGCTGCTAAGTCTTTCTTGCGTCATTGTGTTCCGAGATAGTTTTGATTAATTTGAGTTTTGAAAATGATATCTCAAAAAATGCATTGGAAGTGGCCTGAGTAAGCAGTATTCGGATGGAGGTTGCAAGGTTTGAGCACACGTCATTACCATATGAAGCCAACAGGTGTCTTGGTTCAAGAAGAAACCCAAAAGTTGTCCACATGATTTCGCAGCATTTGGAATGTGTCCTTCATCTCCATATGAAGTCTGTCCAGCACTTCTGTCGCAACACGTTAGACCTGCAGCTCTATTAACAATCATTCATCAGAACGCAACTCCCCTGTCATGGTGCGGTTGCGTGTGTTGCGCGAACAGCTGTGTGTTAAAATTGTGTCCACGTTACATCCCCGTCAAGTCTTTTCTTTCTTCTTGTTGTTGTGCGTACATAAAATCCATAGAATTCACAGCCTTCTTTTGTTCTTTTGCTGGACAGGATGATCAGTTTCGTCCGTTTCTCATCATTTTTCAGAAATCATGAAAGCAGGAGATTTGACCAGAATTCCAGATACGCAGAAAATTCAGAATACGCAACCAAATATAAACTCCGGATTTCCAACAGCAACGTCAAATCGGTACTGTTATCTCGGTTTTGATGGCAAGATTAATGTTACTCTTAAGCATACTGGGTCTACTCGTCGCAAAGTCAAAGAAGAGCACTACGTCTTAGTATCATTTCCTACCCGCAGCTATGTTGAACATGTTGTTCCAGCATCAGGAAAGTCCAAGGACATTTCCAGAGAAATTATGTCAGTGGTTACAGCAGCAAGTCGGAACTAACTTTACAAGCAGTTGTTTGTGATGGAACACCAATAAATACTGGTAAACATAATGATGTAATCCGACAACTTGAACTTCAGCTATGAAGGCCACTTCAGTGGTTGGTTTGTTTACTGCATGCCAACGAATTGCCTTTAAGGAAGCTAATAGAAGTCGTTGATGGGAAGACCACTGGTCCAAAGACTTCAGAAGGACAGATAGCAAGCATGCTGGACTTTGATCCCCAGCAGAAATCAATTATCGAATTTTCTCCAGTTTCAGGTTCTGTTGTTGAGGTTGAAGACGAGGTGATGAAAGATCTAAGTACAGATCAGCAGTATTTACTGAAAATTAGGGCTGCTGATTAAACTGCGTTAATTTGCGATTAACGCGTCAAAAAAAATTTGCGATTAAAATTTTTAACGCAATACCTAAATGCGTTAATTTGACCAAAATGCTGAAAGTTCACCAAATCGATAAATAACGGTTTTTCACGCTACAAGTTGCGTTCACTTATTAAGTAGATCTACCACCCCCACCCTGTCACAATTTACACACACCCTCACCCCTAAATACGTAATATAATATGAAGATGTTTTGTTATATAGCCCTTCGACAAGTGAACCTCCTGTTCCCCTGCTATAACCAAAATGAAACGAAAGAAGGAATCTTTAATGTTGACACACTAAAGAAAGAATAACAGAAGATGAAAAATGAAAGCCGACCTTTCAAAATTTTAGCTTTGAACGTTTGAAAATTGCCTTACGGTAACATTAAAGTCTCATTTTACAAAATATTTTTTTATTAATATAACTGACAGACCGATAAAACAATAAAATGTTCTTTTCTGTTGTTCACTAAAACATTGAAATAATAGTTGATAAATAAAATGTTCTTTTCTGTTGTTCACTAAAACATTGAAATAATAGTTGATAGTAAGAAAGTAAATGAATGAAAGAATAAAAGAGTAACATCGTGGCACAAAACAAAAACTTCAAAAAAAAGATTAAAAGTAAATTTGTCCTTTAACTCGACGACCGTAATAGTATTGGTGGAGTAAACGTCAAGTCTACGTAAAATCATAGCAGCTGTATGACCTTAAAAAAAGAGGATTGTCTTTTATGACGCGTGCTCCTAGTTTGAAACAATGAACCGGTGTCAACTTGTTTCTCGTACATCTTTAAGTGGAGAGAGAGTGTGTTAAAAATGTGACTTGGTGGGGAAAGAGTGGGGGGGGGGGGGGGGGTTGGAATAAAGAAAAAAAACGCGTTAATAATAAGTGAGCGACAACTTTCTGGCTATGGTATTATTTTATGAAAGAAAAGTTACATTTGAGATATAAATGACGTGTGTATTCTTTTTTTTTTGGATGGGAAGTGGAGGGTAGGGTAAACAGACGTACGTGTGGGCGATGTGAAGCAAAATATGACAGGGAGGGAGGGAAGAGGGGTTGACATACGTCATTTGTCCGGAAACTGCGGTACGAAAAAAAAAAGGTTAGACATTGTTGTTAAATAAAAAGAAAATAATTCGCATCATTGACGTGATTGATACATGTCCATAAACTGGTCTCAATAACTAATTCAATAGACATATATGCTAATGCTAATAAATATGTTATAATTCATTATACCTCTTTCGTAAATTAAAATGACTTATTATGCCAATGTTATGCTTTGATATTATGACATATTAGTTTGAATACAAACAATTGTATTATATTATGTCGATTAAAATGCGCGTTAATTTGCGATTAAATTTTTTAATCATGCGTTAATTTCGATCAATTTTTTTAATCGAACAGCAGCTCTACTGAAAATCTGTCTGCTTATTCAAAGTGGTTGCAGCGCTGGTCAGAGTTACATCTCATACTTAGAGACTGCCCAACCTGGGACAATCAGTCATGCCAGATGGTTAACTAAAGCTACTCAGGTTGTATGCCTCCAAACAAAGTCCTTCAGCCGACCTTCAACGAATTGTGAAATTCATACTGAATTTTTATGCTCCATCATGGTTTGGCATCAAATCTCATCCAAGCTGCCAGGATGGAGCCAAGAACTTCTTCTTCATGATTTCACTGTACCAAAAACTTGACACAAATGATCAGGCTGTCGTGGCTCCATTGCTTCAAAAAAAAAAAAACAGCTACTTTTGTAATCCAGAAAATATCTTGTTGGCGGCTGTTGGCGACAAAGACGAAAACATTAGAAAATTTGCATACGAAAAAGTGTTGCTGGCTCGAAGTACTCACTCAAGCCTTTATTCAAAGGAAGAAATCAAGATCGGACGTGCCAACAATAGAAACAAAGGCAGACTTTCTGCACTAATTTCACATTTGAACTGCCATACTGTTGCAAATAACTTTTCTTTTTATTTTACTGGAGATTGTTGAATATGTTGTGTTTGATTTTAAGAACCATTAACATTGTTAATAATTCACTCTGTTCAGCAGCGTTATATTTTCAGAACACATTTAATTGCGTTTTTTTTTAAAGACATAAGAGTTGCTAGAAAACGGTTATACAGAAAATAAAACTTTTTGTCTACGCTTTTAGATTCATATGGATCACTGATTTTGGTTTGTCCGAGACCTTAACTCCCAAAATTTGTCAGTTTTTGCCCCACTCTAATATACATTTTAAACGAGAAAACCAACGAAATGCTTCCACTCAAGGATGTGAGTACTAGTAGAAAGTATTAGTAAAATACTCTTACATCCCTTAAATCGGTTCATTGATGGGTTTCTCACTAGTGTTTATTTCTAGCAAATGTTGGTACTAATGACATAATACTTTTCTATCTTATTATAATTACCTACACAATGATACTTGTTTTATAAGAGGGCGTAATGTTCATTATAAATCCAGCATGGTCACATTAAATACAGAATAGATTAAATAACGCTTCTACCTAGCATAATCCAAAGCTGTTATTGGATTTTTCACGGAGTTATCATACACACCGGTATCTGCAGATTATAAGCGTAACACATGACAAAGTGGTGAACAAGTTAGAACCATTGCGAATTTTTTTCTCATCGAGAAGCGAAATTGTTTAGTAGAGCATGCAGATTGAGCCTGCAATTATTTCTCACTATTGAAGTGTCTAACTTCATGTGAGATTTTCAAAACTGAAACTGATAAAAAAAACTTATCCACTAAGAGGCAATCAAGGCTTTCTGATATTGGTGTTATACATTGAAAGATATTGATGGAATCATTGACAGATTAGCACCTTATAAAATTTTAAATCAAGATTGTCAAAATAATGAAAAAAATAATAATTTGAATTCGCTATGATGGTTGTTGCACAATTTGTTTTTTCATCTATGTGTATGTAGTTGAAACCTCAACTTTTGGAACAATTGAACATATTTCACAAACATTAGAATTATAGTTTCTTTGGTCTAGTACAGGAAAATTCTAATTATGACACTGTCATGGAAGTCTTGAGGACAGACAAAAAGATATGCAAGCTGTGCTTCAGCTTTATCATTGATTAATGAGTTTTGCAACTCCCTCCCCACCGACGTTACGCAAGTGAATGGTTGCCCTTTAAGAAAAGATGGTTCTTGTTGGGTCAAGTGCAGAGGCTTCCATTAACCTTATTTTTCTATGACTGGCATTGCATTCTTTTTATATCAAATTGAACTGTGTCTCAGCTCAACCTCATGAGGCAATGACAGGCAGTGGTATAATTCAGATTTCTATTATTTACATAAAATATGCATACAAAGTATGGCCCCACTCCCCCCAATGAACATGTGATGGGTGGAGTATAAATAACATGGCTAATTAAAAAAGAAGGGTGTAGAGCTTCCACCATAACTGACTGATACAAAAAAATAAATAAAATAAAAACCAAGTTCAGTTAGTAAATTATTGTTTCAAAGGATACTTCCATTTATTACTCATTCAACAGAATACATTCAATCACATTCCATATACTGGTATTACAGTAACCACCAACAATTGTTAAATGAACTTACAGTAATGTAAACAACTGAATAACAATGCCAAAATGAATTTTTATGTTACACACAAAAAAAAAAACCACTGGTAAGAATGCTGACTTAGATGATGCCATATGAAAAATGTACATGTGATTAAAGCAGGAATGACAAAGTTGTGATGTATTTAACCTATTAAAAGGGAATTATGTAGCCATTGGTTCAACTTCTGCAGCACTTTCTGTCTGTATTTTCTAAACAGAGGAAAAAAAAAACATTTAAAACTTACAACCCAGTTAAAAATGTATAGAGTGAAATGTCATTATGAACAAAAGTCAGTGTAAGAAAAAAATTTTTTGGCCCCTTCCCCTACCCTATACAACATTATCTCACCTCAACCTGAGTTCAACTTTCACATTTACTAGATAATGACAGGGGGAAGATAGGAGTTAGACCTTTAACATCTACTGATGAGGAAAGATCACTTGGGTAAAAATTCATTCCATCAGGTGCAGTATGGAGACAAGTGTCTTGGCATCAGCAGGGGTGTGGAGTGGCAGAGGGTGGACACTTACATAACAGTGCTATTTCATAGATTTGCACTTTCAGATTGGGTGAAGTGCGCCACAATAGCTATTTACGGCTCCATGGATCAAGTTTTTAAACAAAATATTTTTAAAATTTATTTCCATCTAATAAATGAGACAATATGAGTGAAAGTCGTTTCAGGTACATGCACCAGTTTCTTTGGGCCTTATAAATTAAGGAAAGTAAGCCATGTGGATAAACAGCGTAAAAAATGATTACGCCCCTTAGTTTAATGACCGCTAGTGGTAAGTGCTAGAGGTAAGTAACAAAAGAAATAAGTCCAAAATGAGATCTTACTTCTTTACAGTCCTTGTCAATGGCTGATTTTTCACTATCACCATTCATCATCTCTGAGCTTTTTTCACTAGGAGTGTCACTACTGCCATTTATATCTGAGTCACCATTTACTTTAGGACCATTCTCCTCAGATGTTTCTTGCTTTATTTTCTTGACTTCTTGTTCTGCTGGAGCAACTGCATCATCTTCAGGTTTTCTCTAATATAGAAAAAAAAAATGAATCAGATAAAGACATAGAGAAAATTAGCGATATTAAATAAGTAGCCCAACTAAAAAACAACATTAAGTTACCTTTTTTCTTACAAGATGAGCAATATCTGACGCTTTTTTCTGTGGAATAAAAGTAGCAATTTTAATTAGACAAACATTACATAACTTGCACTCTTATTGTAAATAATTAAAAATAAAATTTTTATTACCTCTCCATTTTCATCAACTTCACCAGAAATTATAACATCAGATTTTTTTGATGGAGACCCAAAACCCTAAATAGAAAAGTGAGAATTTTTATACATACCATACATAATCAAAATATAAATCAGAACAATTTAAATTGATTTTCCAAAAGCTGCTATATTTGTGTTATTGTGTATCAATATTCAGGTGCTACACTACTAAAAATGTAAATATTAAGGACAGCATATTTTAAAGTCAGTAATAACAGACTTTGTAAAAAAGCAATGCGATTTTTTGTATGTGTGGCTGAAAGAAACCTTAAGTAATAAGTCAACGAAGAACTGGGGAGGGGGAGGTGTCAAAGCTTTAAAACTAAAGATAGCAAGTAGTGTGACACTGAGGGAGTTAGTGTGACAGCTATGGTAAAGCTTCAGTAAAATGTGATCTTACCAGTATTGCTTTACAGGAAACTAAAAAATTTTGCAAAAATACTTAAATAAAATGGTAATCTTTTTGTTTTGGTTAGGGAAATTATAGAAATAAATTCCAATGCTTAAGAAGAAAATCAGGTATTCAAACATAAAAAAACATTACATCTTAGCTCCTTTAAAAATCTTTTTACGCAATTTTGTGTGGAACAGAATAAATGAGAAAACAGATAATACAGCTACAGTTTAAAAAAAATAAATTATGTCAAATTTGTCATAGCGATATTTAACTGTAGAATTATGAAAATTTAGATTAGCAGTTACCTTGGTAGTTCCAGACTGACAAATATCCTCCATTACAATAGCTTTCAATTTCTGCAGATCATTTTCTTCAATCTGTGTATCTTCAATCTAAAATACATTTAATACATGTATATAATGGATTTTAATTCGGAATTATAAAAATTAATGAAAGTTTATAAACGAAATAAATAAGTAAAACACTATTCTTCAGATTGACCCACCTTATTTCGCATTTCAGGAATCAAATCCTGAAGCTCTTTAATCTCATCAAGATATTTCTTAAGTTCCTGATTTGTCTCAAGATTTTCTGTAAAATTTACACAAGAAATAATTATCACAATACATTATATAAAAAAATGTAAATAAATAAAATACAATTAAACAAGACAAGCACTAAGTACCTTTATTTTCAGTATCTACGTCTTGTTCTGTTGTGAGTTTTTTCAAGGACGCTAGGGAAATAAAACACATCATACAACTTACGATTCATATTAAAATTTGCTTAAAAAAAATATAAAAATAAAAACCTGGAAGCACTAACCAATTTTTGATTCAATAACACTGATTGCAAGCTGATATTGCTCAATAGACAATTTAAATTCCTTCCCTAAGCCATAAGCAAGACCAAGCTGATAATGTGTCTCTGCAATCAATCTATCTTCAGGTTCAAGTAGTTTTTGCTGAATTTTTAAAGCACTGAGTAAATCTTCTACAGCAGTAGTATGTTGTTCTGAAAAAAGTGACTGATCTTAAAAAATGTCAAATAGTCCTTGAAATGAGATTACAAAAAATACCCATAATATATTAACCAAATATATTAATAATGTATTTATATCACACAAACCTGTTTCCATGCTGACCTCCCCTAATTTTAGGTGACATTCAGCAGCTTTCAGCTGGTCATCTTTAGATTCACTCCTGAATTTAAGAATTTATATATTTTAGCAAGATTTAAAAGGTAGTTAGGAATAAGAACTTAAAAAAAAAAAGTACTTACTTCAAATATATCACTTTAGCAAGATCAAGATATTCCCATGCCAATTGAAAATTAGGGACATCCTGGGAAAAAAAAATAAATTACTGTGTACATGTATGTTATGTATTAAAATAAATCCATGCTTTAAAAATTGTGGTTATTGATATTGACATAATCTTTTAAACTATGAGCACTGATTCAGTTAGTAAAATAAAAGTTTTTTTTTGAGGATTAAATGGCATATTTGTTAATGCAATAAAGTACTTATTTTTCTAAAGATGAGTGCATCTCAGAATTAATCTTGTTAACCATTTTCCCACTAAGTAGTGGTCAGCCAGCAACCCTCAAATCCCTAAATAAAGGGTCATAATTTGTGTATTTTTAACTATAGGCTTCATACAAAAAAAATTATTAAAAAGGAATACATGCACCAATTTTAAGTACTGACATTAAAGTTGTACCATAGCCATTGTCCAATTCCCTACACTGGAGTGTTTTTCAACCAAGCAATTTTTTCCCAACATCACTTTTCACCTATCATTCCAATAATTTAAAGGTCGCATTCCTGACAACTTAAAGGGCCTCAAACAGGGCAAAATTAGGGGGTTTCTTGGGCCAAAATTATATTGTGATAATTCTGTTGACTAATGCAGAAATTAGAAAGGTACACATTTTTTTTCCATTTAAAATATGTTGCATACATTTATTTTTAGAAATTTCTGAATTCACCCCTAGCTTATCTATAAAGCACCCAAAATTTATTGTTAGCCAAAAGAAAATTCAAAGAGCGTTTGGCTTAGGTACATTAAAAGATGCAACACTTCACCCCTGCTCTACTAACATGAGTTACTATGGGACTCAAATTACCCAACTAGACCAGCAGAATCACTTAGTTAATGCTGATAATACTGAAACATTAACATCTTAATAGAAACCAGTTACAGCTCTAAACATTAGCAAAATTTAACTTTCAAAACAGACCACCGTGGTTGTCAAACAGTGAAATAAAAGCCGGCCATTTAAATAATTCATTGGTGATGTGACAAACCTCTTCTTTTTCTCCATCCTCAGTAGCGTTATCTCCTTCAGCAGTCTCTTCATCTACTGTTTCTTCAGCTTCATCATCATCAGCTTCTGGTTCTATCAATCAATATGCACAAAAAATAAAAAATAAATTAATTTTACATTAGCTTGAACAATTTGATACAAGTGTTGCTTAGTAAAATGTGAAATCTGATCAGTTAAATAAAACCTGTCAAAAAAAAAAAAGAGGAATAACTACTTTACCAAGAATGCATAATCATGTACGTTTTAATTGTACATAAAAAACAACCGAAGCCAATCATTTTCTTTTTTGTGAATGGGCAATTAAACTGTACAGCACTAAGAGTTGTAAATATGTTAGGTGCTAGGTTATATATAAAAAGGAATGGGTTTTGTTATCAAAGTGTTTTATGGTATGGATATAGGACAGAAAAGATTTATAGAATTCCATCCTATTTTTACTCCGCTAGATACTCCAGGTACTAAGGTAATAGATAAATAGAACAAGGATACACCCATCCCTCCTAAAATATTTATACTGGATCAACCAGTCTCATGTGAAATGGTGCTGTGAGACTAAGAAATATAGGAAAAAAGCGCAGTACATTCTGAGAATAACATTTTTCATAAAATTCAATTCAGGTGGGGAAAATTCAATATAATTTTAATGTCTATCAATGATCAGTGTTACTTCTTTTTTTTAAATTCTGTGCAAGGGAAATACCTTATATTGATAAGCAAAATTAATATGATATTTGGGGAAGTGAAGTTTTATATGTTTGAAGCTTCCTGATTAAAAAAACAAATAAAAAATTGACTGATTTTTCAAATGGTTAGACAAGAAAAACTAATAAATGAACTCATAAATTTTACTTCCTTTAAAATTAATTATATTGGACAATTATTATTGTTAGATTGAATAAGTGCTGCATGAGAGAAATGGGCAATTCTCTGAAAATGTCGGAAACTTGATAGGTTTATTACGCAAACACATTATTAGTCCTAAGAATTTGCCATTATAACTTCACTTGAGAATATTCCCATGATAAAGAATGTACATTTAAGTTAAATTTAATGACTAATTATGTAAGGAACAACTTAATAGGAAGAAAAACTTTAATGACATGCTGTGATATTATATTTTGATGAAAATGTTAGTATGTATTCAAAAAAGTGCTACATTAATGTTGTGCATTATTAATTCATGCAAAAAAACAAGGGGGAAAAAAACAAAACACAAGAACCAACAGAGATAAAAATATACATCAAGCTTTCTATATTCTAGTCATAAATTATTTAGGGGTATTTAAAGCAACTTTGAAATACAAAGCATTCAGTGATAAGCAACTTTCTAATTTATCTTTAGCTATAAAAACAATATGTTTCTAAATCAAGGAAAGTTATCAATCTGATTTGTTAAAATAGAGCAGCAGAACAAGAAAAAATTTAATATAATACAAAACTGGTTAGAAAGTTGAATGATAAATGAGAAATTAAAAATCACCCTCAGATTCATCAGCCATTTCTACATCTTTATTTTCATCATCAATCTTAATAGCTCAGCATTAGCAGCTGCATTTTCAGGAGCTGATTCCTTCTCTGCAGACAGCTGTGGTAAAACTTCAAGATCCTTACCAGATTCATTAACAGTTTCCTTTTCTGATTCATTTATTTTCTCTACCTTTTCTGCTACATCCTCAGAATTCTCTTTTAAGTTTGTTTCCTTGACATCTTTTCTGGCATTAAGCCATGGCCTTTTCATTCACATCACTATCAGAAACACTCTGGCTGTTCATTAATAACTTTCTCGCTATTTTTGACGCTTATCAGCTTTCAGTCATCTCTTCAGCAACATGCACTTTAATTTCACCAGATTCCATTTTTCATTTTTTGTAAAAGTCTTATCTTCATTAGCATCCCCATTATCAAGCAATAAACTCGTGCTCTTGATCTGGTTTTCCTTTGTTGATACAATATCATCTTGATTAGTTGTATTTTCTCCTTCAGTCACCTTTTCTGGATGTTTTTACACAGCAATCTCCACCATCAGATTTTTAATCTTCTAGATACAGGTTTGGATAATTCTTTTTCTATCCCCTTCTGCTATTGCTTCATACTCTTCCTCCTTGAGTTGTTGACGAACACTGTCTGAGGAATAAATGTCAATCCCATCCCAAGAATTTAATTTTCTCCCTATAAAACAACCAGTTTAACACACCTTAAGCAAAGGAAGTATATTTCAAATAAAACCATGCACTAGGCAGTAATAGTAAAAGCAAAGCTTTTGTGATTTAAGTGAGAAAAAAACTGATCTCTAAAAGTGCTAAAGAAAAATAAAATGGCGCAGTTGGAAAAATTTAAACCAGGTCAGTTACTAGTATAAAATGCACGGATTAAAAAATATAAGTAGAAATTAAAGGTCTTGCCACAAACTTAACAATTTCTGATGGCAATATAGCACCTACAAGTACTATCTGATATAATAAGCAGGGTGCATAAAAAGGATGGTATCGCAATAAAAATTGTTTGGTAAAATGAAAAAATGGCTACCAATTCATCTTAATGAGAAAAACATTTTTACTGTAAAATTATGATCTATTATAAACAAGCATGTATACTTCCAAGGACTGTAGGTTCAATTGACTTAACAAGCTGTTCATTTTACTATCTTAGAAGTTGGCAGCCCATTAATGTTTGTCAGTAGAAGAAATGGAAGTGCATTAAAAATTTAAATGTACTAACACTAAAATATATCCCTTGCATATGTATTTGTAAGTCAGAAAAATTAGAACTAAAAATAACAAATTAAAAGAAAAAAGCCAGTGTAATATAATTAAAGATGTATAAAGATGAATAATGGAATAGAACCTCATTGTTAATCCTGCCATTCTAAATTAGTCTTTTCCATTGAGATAATTTTTTCTAGCTTAAGGAAATTTTAATTTTTTTTTTAAATTAAATTAGGCAAGCAAAAAAAAAAAATAGGAAAAAGATGGTTAAAAATTGGGTCAAACAGAAAATCTGCCAAGAACCTACCACTAGCCTTCTTATGCAAGCAATGTTATACCTGATCAAACAGAAAGTCTTTCTGTACACTATGCCATCTTTTAGTCCAATTTAAAAATTATACAGGGTAAAATACACCAAGAAAACTTTTCTAATCTATTGCTGAACAAGCGATTTAAATGAAATAAAAGTTACCATCATCAGCTGGTGGTTTTTCAAACTGTTCATTCTCCTCCTCTTCTTTTTCCTCTTCCACTTCAACTAATTAAAAAAATCATGGTAAGACAGTTAGGTAAACCACATTATGTCAATACACTGCAGTATCATAAAAAACTGAAATCCTATATAACAGGAAAACCTACAACACTCATTTGAGTATCTAGAAAAAAGCACTGTAGTTATACAGGAAAAAAAGACAATTTCAGGGAAACAAGTTGAAAATTAGTCAAGTAATAATAACCCTCCAAACAATTACAGGAAACAAGCCACCACCAGACTAGGTTGTATAAGCAGGTTGGCAATTAAGTAGCCAAACTGCACCAATGTGCAAAGTAAAGTTCAAATTAACTTTGATGAATGATTTTTTTTTAAAGTTAAAGTTACCAATTCTAACATTCTCTTTAAACCCAGATTTTTTCAAGAGGGCAGCAAATGGGAAAACAAGTCTATTAGAGTAGTGACTTCAGAAAAAAATAGCATTAAACTGGCTACTAGTATCTGCATATTGAAGGAACCCATCTACCTTGTAGCTTTCAATTTCTGCAGATCATTTTCTTCAATCTGTGTATCTTCAATCTAAAATACATTTAATACATGTTCCAAAACTGAAATTACCTCCTTCTAATGCAGTTCCTAGGACGTTAGTTTCCATGCGGCCTAATTCTAAAAGGGCTGAGCCACAGCTAAAATAAGCATCAGCATTAACTCTAGAAATACCACATTCTTTGACTCTGTTGATTATGCAAACAAAAGAAAATTACGGTACTAAAACGTTTAAAGCATTAATTTAAATATTAATTAGAAAATTTGGGTTATTACTCACAAAATCTTGGAATGGCCTCGGGCAACAGGTTTACAGCTTTTGTACCCTCTCTCCACAAACCATTTGTCTCTTTCCCAAGAGCAAGTAAATCTGCTTGTTTTTATGGCTTCAGTCCTAATATTTACACAACACAAATAATAATTAAAAAAAGACTTGACAAACATCTATAATTTTTATGTCAAAATGATTTATTATCTAGTAAAACTATGGATCCTAGGATTACTTTGTATCTAAATCCTCACATAACTTTATGAAAACTTACAAAAAGGAGGGACAGTTAACTTTTGGGCACAGAACCCAGTTTGGAAATAGGCCTCTTTATAGTTTACCCATGGGAAAGTAACACCTTCACATAATGCAGGAAGGATGCTTTGCAGAGTGGTGTGCAAAATGGCTATTGCTCATTAGCATGATAGTAGACTGGTGGTCATGAAGTGTAGAGCACTACCTTCTACTGGAGGGGGTCCTAGGTTTGTATCCCAGTGAGAACCTGGGGGATTCTTTTCAGGACTTAGGAGGCCCCCAAGTTTACACAGCTTAAAATGGGTACCTGACATTAAGTTGGGGGAGTAAATGCGGCCAAGCATTGTACTAACCACATAATCCCTTTATATGCCAAGTTGTTACTGAAACATTAAAATTCTACACTTCATTTGCCATGATGAGCCTGAAGGGGACTTTTTACTAGTATGAAAAAGGTGACATTTGCAACAATATTTATTTTTACACAGCTAACTTTCAGCCTTCTCTTAAAAGTAAAACAACTACAAGTAGTTTATTTCCAATTAAGTCATTTAGTAATTATGTAAAAATAAAATTCTTAGACATGATATTTTTTCGTCCAATTCCATCTCAACCCCATACAGTCTCACTATCCCTTATACCACGCTGTGAGGTCGCTTATCTACAGTCACATGACCAGCAATAAGTTTCGCCATCACTACTAGAATCATACAATAAGCCAATATTTGCCACCACATTTGTATAAAGGATAAAACTAGGAAATTGGTCCCACAATTTGATATCTATCTGTGTGGCACTAAGTGAAGATGCCCTACAATTGATAAGCCACAACCATCCACCTATATTTGCATCTAACTACAGTTCCCACTGCAGATGTCTGAGATGACACCATTTGGATCATAACTTGACATAACCTGCATTTGGAACACAAATTTAAAAACATTCTGCAACACCTTTAAGGAGAGCCTTGCAGAAAAACAAGACTACAAACTGGCATTATGGATAGGCTGTTTCTTGGGAAAGATTTTTAAAACAGCTTTCTTACTGTAAACAACTACTTTAGACACTTTAGTCTAAAATTTAGATAGAGCTTGTTGCAAGTTTTTAATAGATACCACCTTATCCACATTCATAATATAGTTTTATTGTTTGTTAAGCAGGTACATTTTCTTTCTGTGTCCTTTAATTTTTTTTTTATTCATAGCCCAAAAAGTTGTGATCTAAAATATTTTCACACTTTTAAAACCATTAAATAATAATTAAAGCTCTAGTTTTATAGTTATAAATGTTCTATACAATTATAATGATTTTAATTTTAAGAATTCTAAAGTTTATTAAAGTTTATTTGAAAAATACCATAATATGCAATATGGTATCCATACAGATGTATTACGAGATGTACTAGCACTAGCCTTGTGCTTTTAAGTCTATTGACTCACGTCTTTTGCATAGATTGCTTGTAAATGAGCCGAATGGTATGTAGGGCCAATTTTTACGTGGCAAATGAGTTTACACGTATAATATAAATGAAACAAATTGTAAACAACTTATTGATTTGCTTATCATGGGGGGAAAATCACAAATGCTTAAAAATAGAATATTTATGAATATTCATTTTAAGTAGGACTGTGAAAAATATCGGTTGGATGACACAGTATCAAATAGTACAACGTATACCCATGTTCCTATTTTTTCTTTTGCGTTTTATTTCTCATCAAAAATTAGTAAAAAGTTAAATCCCTTTATATTCAAAAAAAAATCATGTTCTTATTATTTATAAAAATATAGCCCATATAATACAAGACATATATTACAACAAAGAAATTATTTACTTTGAAGCTGACTCATTTGTAGAGGATGATGAACCATCAGCAGCCATGTCAAAGTTAGAGCAGCAAAATTGTTTTCTGTGTTTCCTGTGCAACAGACAAAGTCTTGTAATAAAAGCTTAATTATAAATCTACACCTGATTCGTTACACCTGAAATTGTTACTGCTTTAGGTGTGGTCAAATCGAATGATAAACTCCAATTTGTTTTCGCGCGGTATTTTGCTGCCCATGAAAATTTTCTTGGGTAGTATCGATACTTTTTTTTACAAATACAATATTTAGTGAAGAAGACTGACCAAATAACCATAAACATACGGTTGAGACCCTGTCCAATACATATTATTCATAGATGATTAACAAAAACATAATCAAAAGTAAAAAGGTACAACAATTGTATTGTTATTTAATGGATTTGGACTATATAAATGCCGGGAAAAAAGATCACAACTACAGTTTCAATGTGTCAGTTGTTTAAATCCTAACTAAAATATAGCTCACACATATCATCTAAAATTCCATTGTCTTTTAAATTTTATCAAGGTGCTAGTAAGTTTACCATAAACTAGCGTTTTTAAATTCATTTGTAACATGCAAATAATATCAATAAAAACATGAAAATATCTGTGCAGTGAAAAATGCATAATCGATACTTCAAAAATTTTCTATACCAGACTTATGTTGTGTAATGTTTATGAAAGAAAAATCTCAAAAAAAATATTGAAAAATAAGAGTTTCACAAATTATATGACTTTCATAGTAAATTGGAACTTTTTAATTGACGTTTAGCTGTTTTGAGTATAATTTCTTTTTTTTGAATGCGTTAGGACGTTAGAAAACGAGAGTTTTATAAGTCTGGAAATAAAATAGACAAGAGCAAATATTTTGACGTCACTGCCTTTTTCCGTAGCGGCCATCATAATATTGATACCTCGTGGGGAAATATACCCAATAATTTTCAAGGTAAAAGAAACATTTACAAATAAGATAAGCCATACATTACATAGTCGTAGCTACCTTTATATTGTGCATTTGAGAATCTTAATATTACCTATTGATTAACTTTCGGTGACGTAATAGATAAATAGAAATAGTTACATTTTGTTGTAGCCATGCCGGCCACACTACTTGACCTGTATACTGCTAGTTGTACTTGCATTATCACCGTTTCTGTTAATTCCCTTGTGCTGTACTCTATCGAGATGTGCTGAGGTAGACGCTAAAAATTGCTGGATTAATTTTTGGTGTTAAAATTGAGGTTTAGCATACGCGCTGTATTCATTTAAAAAAAGCATTTAGATCTAATTTAAGTCATTATTAAAATAATCGTCAATTTCACTGGTATTTGAGGAATGTCTTATTTAAACTTTAATTAAAACTTTAATTAGCCTTTGCTTTCTTTCCCTGAGAAAAAAAGCTTTTTCTTGGTGTTGACTGTTTTGTTTGTTTAAACAGGTTTATTAATAGGTATCTAAAATTGCTCAAATAAAGCAATTTCAAATATGAGTCTATAGTTAATAAAGATGTTAAAAAACGGTAGAGTCCACCTGAATGGAAAGTATTTTCTTTTCATATGTCTATTGCACACAGTAATGTGAATTTAAATTCAAAAATATCACTTTATTACATGTGCTGATACTCATAGGCGGTGATCTTTGGGGGGGGGGGGGGGGGGGGGGGGGGAAAAAAAAAATTAAAAAAACCCCTACACATCGCCAATGCTTCTTTTCTCCTTGTGCTTATGCATCGAAAGCAGTGTGCGTCCAAAAACTACCAGACAAATGGCCTGTTGTGTGTAGGATGACAACGCATGTGAAGGACGACCGCCGCGGTTGGCCTTTCCAACACCACTCAGCCTTTATTAATTTATTTCTGGGTGTGGGGTTTTATATTCGTTTATTAAACATTTTTGGTTTTATTTTCTACCTTTCGGGGTCTAAATTGTCTAGTTCTGTTAGGCTTAGAGCGCCTTGCACACATCCATAGAACTAAGAAATTCTTTTTCCTTTTTTACTGGAACCATTGCAACTGTGTAAAATTAATTAGCTATTCTGTTGATTTAATTACAAGATACAATATAAGAGTTCGCTATTTGTGCAAAGTAAGCAGGATTTAAAAAAAATGCTTGTCGGTCCTTTTTATTTTCTTAAAGAGTAGCTTAAAAACAAAAGTTTTTATAGTGGGATGCAAAAATTTTAAGTATAGAATAGAACCCACTAGCTTATGTTATGAAATATTTAGAATACAAGTACCTGTTAATTTACATGGCTTGGTCTTGGATCAAGCTACAAAGTTGACTTT
>JAGDYQ010000005.1:11867034-11912635 GCA_021962125.1 Bulinus truncatus | reverse complement strand
ATGTTATACAGTCATAATGACTGTTAATGAAATCGGAGGAAATGAAACAGAAAATTGGAGAAAAAAAATACTTTGACATAGTTTTAATTTAACTTATTTTAATTAAACAATTATCAAAATGTACTATTTTGTTATGCGAAAACATTATAAATTTGACAAATTAATTTAAATCAAATGTTATTTAAAACATAAATGAACAAAAAAAGAAGCAAAGCCTATATTTATAGGCTTAATTATAGAGATAATTTAAAAAGTAATAACAACTTTTAACATAGTTTTTCTGGGCTTAAATAAGGTTTTAAAAATTAATTTTTGATTGAAAAATTTAAAAACAGCATTTGAGCAGAACAGAGTATTTGAAACAGCAGTAAACAGGGTATGCCTGTATTTCATAAATGAGTCTGGGATTGAGAAATTTATGTATTAACCTTAGAGCTCAGCAAACATTTATATTTAAAACAAATTTCAGACTGTGAAACTGTTGAGAAACTTTAGAGATTTTTATCCGGATGAAATTTGGTTTAATTTTACTCTTAAATGACTATGTTCATGTAATCATTATTTTATACTTATATACAAAAGGAACCTCATATGCATTTATCCATCATTTATATTTAATGTGCTCTAAAGAATTAGTTATTTACTTTAGATAAATGTTTTTCATTCAGTTTTTAGAGTGGGGGCATCCCAAATTGTCCCACCTAATGCCCCCTTTTAGTCCCAGGTTACCTTCGAAAAATCTAGTTACTGTAATTTAGATAATATGTAAAAAGTTTATCCAGCTAGCAAGGATTATTATCTTATGTCTTATGAGTGACTTAAAGTATTGTAAGTAAAGTTCCCTTAGCCCTAACAGGCCATCGGGGAAGATGAAGATTAGAATTCATCTGTTTCAGTAACCTTTGCATATGAAGGGATTGTGTGGTTAGCATAACGCCCAGCTTCCTTTACTTCCCCAACTTAAGTCAAAAAAGTAAAGTTCCCTTCTTAGCCCTAACGGGCCTTCGGGGCAGATGAAGTGTAGAATTCATCTGTTTCTATAACCTCGGCATATGAAGGGATTGTGTGGTTAGCACAACGCCCAGCCGCCTTTACTTCCCCAACTTAAGTCAGGTACCCATTTAAAGCTGGGTGGACTTGTGGGACGACCTTGCACCTAATTTTACCTGGAAAAATTCCATGGGCCTCACTGAGGATCGAACCCAGGACTCTCAGGTCGACAGTCAAGTATCTACACCACTCGGCCATCCGTCCCACCCAACTTAAGTCAGGTACCCATTTAAAGCTGGGTGGACTTGTGGGACAATTTTGCACCAAATTTCACAGGGAAAAATTCCATGGCTCTCACAGAGGATCGAATCCAGGACTCTCAGGTCGACAGTCGAGTATATACACCACTCTGCCAACCGTCCCACAAAAGTATGGTACCTGGTATATAATATCGCTGCAATGTTTCTAAAGATTTTTGTGCAACAATTGAATAAAAAGTGAAGATTGTAAGCAAATGTAGCAATAAGTGAAATCATAGTTCATCAAGTGTGATGCAAAATTTAGATAATATGTCATAGAAGTTTTGATGCTGTAAGCAAATAAAATGCCATGGATATTTGTGTGGTGCCAAAAATAGATAAAATGCATAAGATAATGCTCATTGTGAATTTAGAGAAGTGTAAAATAAAATAAAATCACATTAATAAAAAATACACCGAAAAAAAAATTCCAATATATTTCTAACTAAATACTAATACAGCTAATCAAAGTCTCAAAGAAAAAAAATTACAACAGTGAGAAGGTCAATAGAAAAATGCATCATTTTCAAAAAAGGGGAACCAAAATATATTTGAACTAAAATTCAAATTTACTTTTCACCTTTGCAATAAGTTCACACTGCAGTACTTTTTAAAAATCTGACCCATCTGCATAAATCTTCAAAATACTTCCAGAATTCCTAAAGCTTGGGGTGATGACCTGTAGGAATTCTCGACTAAATGTATGTCAGATATAGGCCATATTTTTAAGAATAGAAATTTATTATTGTTATTGATATCAAAAAATAAAGCAGTTACTGATGATGCTTGAGGCATAGGATACTGCATGTGTAATATTTCTTATGTTGTTTTTTTTTAACTTGTGCTAGAAACTTATACAAATATCTCTTTCAATATTCTTTCTTAAAACATGATTTTAAACTGATTTATCCTTTGAATTTTCTTTTGCAGATTGCACCTACTTCTTCCTCCTTGAATTTGATGTAATTTTGAAAGTCACATTTTAGAAGAAAGAAAACTTGAAATGTTGAAAGGAAGTTATCTGATTAAAACATTGGTCACAATTGTTGTACCATCACTTCTGTTGGCACTGTTGGTATTCCAGTTACACAGATGTCGTAGCATACTAGCTCTTAGGAACTCCTATTTATTGGAGACTTTGCCCAGCCCAGCAGAGTGGATATGGGACGTTTTAAGTGGCTTGCAAAAAGATGATATATTCAATGAAAATAACAATGAAAAACCTTTAGTTGATGATAATGGATTGTTTACTGATCCTCGTCACAGCACTTTATTACCTAATGTTCCATCTTTGACTGTCCATTACTTATGGTGTGTTGACAGTCATTTTGAGATGAGTCACTACATTCTTATTCTCAGTGTAATTCATCAGCTGAAACCTGATAAAATAGTCATCCATTATAGAATCAAACCTCGGCCTGATCCAGAGGGATATTGGCGTTGGATTGAGGATCTTCAAAGAAATGTTATAATGCTAAGCATGCGTCCATTAAGAAATCCTAAATACTGCAGTCATGAGTTATCTGCAGGTGTGGCTGAAGACAGTAGTGACTTTTCAGATCCATTTGGTGTATTTATTCTTGGAGATATTGCAGTGACTAACCTGACCAGATTAGATGTAATTAATTTCATGTCATCGTCATTCTCTATCAAAGATTCTTCTGAATTACGGACATCGTCTCCAGTTACAGAAGACCAGTTGTTAAAAAGTCAGTTATTTCTTGTTCCAGAAAATGAGCCATTTCACATAAGTCAAAGCCCTGGAAGAGTTGTAATATCTTGCCCAACGGTTGCTGTGGTTGACAAAATGAAAACCATAAAAAATGTTCATTGCGTTACAATGGATTCATACATTAATCATGATTTTCTAATGAAATCAAATACAACTTTCTATCGATTCGCCAGAAATATATTGTATGGCTCACCAAATTTCATTGAGGTTACAATGGGTTCTCACATGCAAATTCCAAACATTGTGCATATCATATTAGTTGATGGAGTTGGCGAATTAACACCTTTATTGTATACAAGCATTAAAAGTTCATATGTCAGAGGAAAAGTAGACCATGTCTATGTTCATGGACCAAAGCCTCCATCTGGAAACTTGTGGGAGAGGCTTCATACTATTGACGAGCTTAAAGTTCATTACATTCCAATGGCAACAGAGCAGCTAACATTTAAAAATGCTGCAATGACTTATGGTTTGTTCATTCTTCTTCAGTATGGCGGTATAATGCATTTTGGGGATGTTATCTTCATGTCACCTATACCGTTAGAAAGGAGGTATGCTCCAGCAATTGCTACTTTACATTATAGCCAGTACAGACTGCGACATCGCTCAACAAATACAGCTTTGTTGGCGGCTACTAAAGGCTCTGATTTTATTGAATCAATTTTAACAACTCTAAAGCAGTCAGAAATATATTGGCCTAATGCAAGGGCAGATGACATTGCAACTCACGTAGGAGAATTGTATCCTAAATCTGTGTTGCTTGAGCCTAAGTGGATTTCACATTTAAACTGTAAAGGAGGATCATGTCGGGTGGCTGGGGGACATGCATTCCCAGGATCTACATACACAGCTAAGCTTGTATGGGAAGACATTCAGCCAAATACACTAGACAGGTTGAAAGAAATTGAAGGACCAGTTAAAAATGACATAAAGCAAATAATTGAAAATGTTCATCTCATGCATAATGACAAAGCTATTTGAGAGATAATGCTAGATAAACTTAAAATGAAGTAAAAATGCAGGATAATTAGTAATATCTACAAATGTAAATAATACTTATTTTTAATTCTAAAATTGTCAATAATTTTTAATCCTAGTAAAATATTGTTTAGTACCTGAACAAGATTCTTATTTTGTACTAATAAATTTTGTAAAATGTTGACAATATTTAACATTCCTGATATTGAAAAAAAAAATACTCCACATACCAGAAGTGTCAATATTCTTTTTAACTAAACACAATTATTTGCATATCTTTTTACCTGAGTGGGGGGAAGACAAGAAGAGATTAAAGAAGCAAACTTCATTAGCTTATGGGGAAAAAATGATTTTTTTATTATCAATGATACAAAATTGTTTTATTAAATGTTTTTTTTTTAAAACATGTTACTTGATTGTTTAATTGCATAGAATGGCACAATAACACTTATTTCATTAACAGAATGTATGTTATTGAATAATGAATTTTTTTAATGATTTCATGCTACTATTGGGTGTGTGTTTGTCACAAAACATGAGCTGCTTTACAAATGAATGATTTAGTGCTGACTTCGGCCATTATCTAGAAGAAGAGGATTCATGTAAACTTCAATTCAGTTGAATGCTTATTTATATTTTTCCAATACGTGATTCAAGCAAACTAGTATGAAATCTGAAGATTGGTTGAGTTAAAAACACATTTATTAACACATCTACATAATAAAGTTTTCTCCCAGTTGTTCTTGCATGCACAATACAATGCTAAATGTATGAAATGGCTCAACTAACAGTCATTGTGTGATTATTTTTATAAAATGTGTGTATTCTCTACAGTCTACACGGCTTGATGAGTCAACTTTGCTAGAAAATGAAGCCTTCATTTGGTATGCAATAAAAGATTTATAAAAGATTAACAAATTAATCAAGAGTTACTCTTTGTTAAACATTTAGCCATTATACCATAGGAGAATCAATATTCCAGGTGTTCAGAAACTTTTTCACAGCCCATTTAGGGCCCTGACCTGCCATACTACTCTTCTCCACTTTTCCCGATCCATGGTCTTCCTCCACTCTCTCACGCCTATGGACAGAAAAAGAAATACCTTTTAAAAATACTTTTAGTTGCTTCTGACTCAGTGACTGTAAAACCAGTCGTGGTGAAGCTTCACATGATTTTATCATATGTTAGGAAAATAGCCAGATGTCTTTGGTGTGCACTGCATTATCCACTTCCAACAACTCAGTGAACAAAACTCTACATTATATAATTAGAGCGGTCAACAGAATAAAAAGTAATTGTTAAAAGATTGTTAAAAGAAAATGTTTAATTTGATCACTTTTAGCTTTTTAGCAGTCAAAAGGAAAGTGCTTGACTCAATTTTATAGCCTCTTTGACTCACTGCTACAGTTCTGAAAAAATGAAGACTTTGATATCCTACTTAATTTCTTCAAAAAAAGACATTGCTTATTTAACAGACATATTTAACAAATTTAATGCAGTAAATCTTCAACTTCAAGGTGGTGAACTAAATTTAAAAAAACAAATGTTATTTCTGCTTTAATAACAAAGCATCTTATGTATATCATTTGGGACGAAAAAATTCAGTTAACTTTCAAATTTAAACTTAAGATTACTACTCACCAAAAAAAGAGAGATGGACACATTTTCAGAATAATGTCACTGCTCTAAGTTTAACTTATTAGAATAATTTGGCATATGTGAGAAAGGAAAATTTTATAAATTATATTTTTGTTTTATTCTATGTTGTTTTCAAATTAAATCTTTCAGTTTATAAATTAGACTTTACTGGGTACTCAAGAAACCATGCCTGTTGATAAAATATAGCCTTAAAGATTGAAGGGGGTGGGGATAAGCTACATTTTTTTTTTATAAAAAGATGGAAAAAAGTTTGAGAATCACTGATTTAGAGCATGATCATTTTTTGTTGTTGTTTATCACATGTATTATGTAATATTGTTAACATGAACCTCTTCTTTCATAAACTTTTCACTAATGTAATTTCTATATTTATTCAGACAGTGAACACTTTGTCTTTTCAGAAACATACCAAAACTTACATTGCTTTTAATACCCTGCAATCTTGCAGTCACTATGACTGGTGAAAGGTAGTGATCTAGAAGAATTCATTTGTAATCATTATTGATAGACTTGAAGCTCTGTTGTTTTAAATGAAGTTATTGAGTTTTATATTTTTTATTGTGAATGTTGACTGCCTGTTTGAGTGAAATCAAGACAGTTTTTATTATATCAACATCTGTAGAATATTATGCTTATAGTGTGCTTCTAGTATATTGACCTCAATAAGTTGATATTACTTAATTTTTTGTTCCCATCAGCCATAATTATGTCTATATTCAACACTTAATCACAATTTAGCTCACATTTAGTATAGACTAAGACTTGTTACCCCCCTAGAAAAAAATATCATTATTAAAGAAAACAATTACATTTGCAACACCTTGTTGTTTTCTTTGAAGAAAAATTTCTGTGTTTTTAAGAACAACAAACATTTTGCATAAACTTGAGTCTTAAAGTAAAGATTGAACTTACAGATGAGCATTTGAGCACACAATCATCTGTCCCCACAGGTACATTCAGGATAATGTATTTTTTATTTCAGGATAATTAAAAAAAAAAAAAACTTCTTTCCCATAAGTGTTAATTCCATATTAACAGATGCTAACTATTAAAAGGCTTACAAATAATCAAAATTTTAAGTCAAGGTTAATTTTTTTTTTAATTTGTGGTCAGAATTTGAAAATATCTGGACTTGTAATATAACTGTTTTATAAACGTATGCTTTATAAAGAATTAAAGAAATCCACTTAATTTCGTAATTTACTGAATTTATTTATTTTTCTTTGTATTTGACTTGAATAACTAAGTTCAGGATACTGTGTTTACTAGTATTAATTTGCATTTGTCCATAAAACTTTTAACAGTACTTCTTATTGATGCTCTTCTTTTTTCTTTATTGATAAAATGATGAGACAATTAAATGATGCTGATGAAAAATATGTCATTGGTTTTGCTGAATTATCTCTAGTTTATGACCAACATCACTTTTAATTTATCTATTTGGGTGGATGAAAGAAAAAAATATTTAAAAATTTAAAGCAAAATACTTATAAAAAAGTTAATAGATTACTATTATCTCAATGAAGATTGAAACGATGTTAAATAAAATTCATGATTAAAACTTTCATTTGTAGAGCTGTGTAATTATGATATAAATTATTTTATTTTCATCCCCAAGTTACTTTCTTAATTCAATATATGTTATTAGATATAGTATTTCGGGATATCCAGGGAAATCATTACACAGGCAAAATAAAATCTGATCTCAAGGGCTTGATACAATTTCAAGAAGTGATTACTTAGAGATGACAATAAACTTTCAGACTGTAAGCTGAAAATAAAGCCTTATTTTATTACTGCAGTTAAAAATGAAGGGGATTTCATCATCCTTTAGATGAATGACACTAACTGAGCGCCTTGGTTTTAACCAGGTGAATCTATTATTATTTCGCAAGGAAGTAACTTTCTGACAACAGAAGTGTTTCATAGTTATTTTCAATAATCTATTAACCATGATCGTTTAGAGCCTTTGGAATGATCAGAAAATAATTGTTAACTTCAAAGTACTGAATTCAGGTTTTCCTATTTTATGACTATCTCGTAATATAGAAACAAAATGAGCTCAAGCACTTGTACGTTTTAAAAATTCCTGAATCAAATTTACAGATCAAATAATCTTTTAATATTAACATATGTATAAAAAAATGAAACAAAATTGTAAGACACAAATTACAATTTTATTTACAATTCAATTTAAACTAATTTTAGTCTGGTATCTCTGACATGATAGTATCTAAAGGCTGCCATCTTGACTGCTCCAAGGACACAAAAAATGACTGTGGAAAAATAGGCAAAACATCATGAAATCTTTAACACTGGGAAAATATGCTTTGAATTTTTAAAATAAAAACATTTATTTAATAAATTACCATACCTCACTTGATTCAATAAATTCTCTATTTTCTTTTCCAATATTAATTTCCAGTCCTGGATCTGAATAATAAAGTAAAAATTACTGTAAAAAAACTATATACTGTACTTGTTGTACAAAATATACTTGTAAACTCAATAAATGAATTGCACATACCTTCTAACACTTCTGAATCATCTTCTGCAACAGTAGCAGTTGATGAATTATTTTGATCTGAATAGGCTGAGGCAGACTGTAAAAGTTATTTCAATTAACAACATTAGTAGAGCAATCAAATTACTTTATCAAAACACACAGACAATATATTTATTTAAAGTTATTTAAAAGATTTTAAAATGACACTAGTAAAAAAGTAGAAGTCCGATAATCTGGCTCGTTCGGGACCGGCTCGGTGCCGGACTACCGAAAATTCCGGTCTATCGGGCGGTAATTATAAGAACAATTAGGTTAATAATTAATTAAACAACAAATACATACAACAAAGTTTATTTTACATTTCATATAATGTATGTACACATACTGTAAATTATATTTCACTTAGATTTTAAAAAGTCACGAATGTCTTTTTGTTTTCTTGAATTTTGGCGTATAGTATAACATTTAATTCTAATGATATGGAAATCAATAATTTCTGAAGCACTGTAGCTAGTACTAGCCTCAGCAAAAGATATAAACTTATTTAGTGATTCTGCAGCTTCTGCCCAGCTGATTTTTTCCTTTTCTTTTGTTTCAGCATCTGAGTCACTTTCTTCAAGATTTTGAGTAGGCTGAGGGTTCACTACAATGTTGATAATGTCCTCATCGGTTAGTTCTTGTTCAACAGGCTTATTCTCGTCAATTAGAAGCCACTCCTCTAGGGATTGTCAGCACTTCTAACGACATCCAAAAGTTTGGTCAGAGCGTCTTGATGGTTTTCTTCCTCATCGGTCTGTAGAGTTTGGTCAGATGTAGGGTTTGCAGCTGGCCAAAGTTTTCTCCAGCATTTTTGGAGTGTTGTATTTTTTACCTGGTTCCAAGACAGGGCAATAGCATAGATGGATGGCATCTTTTACTGTAAACTTTTTTTGAAAATCAGTCACGTCACATTTGGCATTTAAAAGGCCTTGAAATAAAAGACCTTCTATAAAAGCATTTAAAATTTTGAATAACCCCCTTGGTCCATGGGTTGAATCAAAGATGTTACGTTAGGTGGGAGCAGAGTAGCAACAATATTTCCAGAAACTAACTCATCTACTGGCAGGTGGGCTTTGCAATTGTCCAAAAGAAGGATGGCTTTAGTATCTTCTGGTAGACCAAGGCTTTTGAAGGATTCCTTGACCTCAGGCACAAAGTGGTGAAAAAACCAGTCTTTAAAGAGGGCGGCAGTCATCCACGCATTTCATTGAGCATCATATTGGACAGGCAAGTGTGTAACATTGTTAAAGGCCTGGGTTTTGCAGATTTACCTATCACAAAAGGGGTCACTCTGTGGTTTCCAGACGCATTAGCACATAGCAAAACGGTTAATCTGTCTTTGTTTTTTTTAAAACCCTTGACTGCTTTTTCTCCTCCCTCAGCTAGTGTTGATGTTGGTAAACATCGCCACAATAGCCCTGTTTCATCAGCATTGCAAATCTGTTCAGGTGTTAAATCATTATCAGCCACGATTTTCTTAAACTTGTCTTTGTATTTGGTTTGCTGAAAGTGTTTCTCCATCAAGTCTTTGAATTCCATGCCGAAACTTAAAGTTTCTGAGCCAACCATCAGAATAATTACATTCACTTTCAGCAACTCCTAAATCTTGGCCGAATTTCTTTGCCTTTTCAACAATCATTGGCCCTGATACCGGCTTTCCTTCAGAACGTACAACACTAAACCATTTGAAAAATACACTATCTAGCTGTTCCAGTTTTGGTTTTTTTAATGTTTGTCTAGAAGCCAATTTTTCAGTTGTTACCGATTGAGAAGCAAACTTCATTAGTTCATCTCTTTTTTAATGTTATAAATAGTTGACGAGCCAATGTTAAACTCATTCATTAAAACATTTCTATTCTCGCCTTTTTCTAGCCGTTTGATGATTTCTAGTTTCTGATTGAGAGTCAGTGTTACGTGTTTTCGTTTCTCTCCTTTTTAACTCGAAGGCTTAAGTTTTGAAAACATGGTCACTGTACAGTTAGAACGAAAATCACTTTTTTTATAAACAGTTTGAAAAGTTACGTTTACTGCGATGTGAAAGGACACAAAACAACAATGCACAAAAAAAAGGCTGCTAATTGTTTCCGAAGAATACTGAACACTTCCGGATGATCCTGAACTATCCCAAAAACTTCCGAATAGCTCTCGAGTGTTTTTATTTGTTTTAAAGACACACTTTTGGGGGAAACCAAAATTTTTACAATTTTCTGGAGTGATGCCGGACTATCTGGCATTCCTGACTGTTGGATGCCGGACTAATGGACTTCTACTGTAGTTACTTATTTTTTTAGAAATCTTAATGTGCCTGGCATTGAAACAATGTGTATCAAAGTATAACTCAATATATTTGAAAGGGCTAAGTTTGTTTGGGGGGGAGGGGGGGTAATAATAAATTCTTTGAACATAGATGAAAATGCACACAACAAACAAACAAATATTAAGCATTTTCAGTTCTTTATTCCTTACCATATATTCTAAATTATGTGATGATGATGATGCCTGAGTATAAGGCAGGTTATAGTGATAATTATAACCTCCCCAAGAATAATGTCCTGCATAATAGCCACCATGGGAACCTGGAGTAGAGGGAGGTAAACCTGAAGCAGATTCTGATGGCCTAAGAATTGTTGATAAAAAAAATAGTTTAAAAAAATTATTTATTTATAATATCTTATTTTTTTACATACTTTTAAACATTTTGGCATAAAACTATCACACAAAAAAAACAATTTTTGATGAAAAAGTCACTCACTTTTTTATAGATGCTAAACTGACTTTAATTGGTCTTCGTCCTAACCCAGTCATATGTTGCATTTCTATAAGAGCTCTTTGTTGATCACTCTCCTCTGAAAATCTAATGAAGCCAAACCCTTTACTTTTTCCATTTTGATCTAAAACAACTGAAAATCAAAGATATTTTAAAGTATTTAGAAATTTTATTTATGTAGTTTATCATGTTCCACACTGAAAAGTTTTTAAATACAAATATGACTGGTTTCAACTATTTCTAAATGTTATTAATACAAGGAAATAAATATTTTGCTGTTAAAACTATTCATCAAAATGCCCCACAATTTTAGATGATATTATTGTTCATCCACTTTGAACATGCATTGCTGAGATTTCATGTATTCCTCTATTCAGTAGTCTCATAGACCACTAAAAATTCATTGGCTTTCTTTCAGCCGACCACTACATTTCTATGTTTCATTCCAGCAGACTACTTAATTCATGAGTTTATCTCAAGGAATCACTAAATTTAAGAATGTATTCCCACAGACCACTCTTTGAACTCTCTTATGGCATGAAGCTGAGACTTAGTCACTTAGGGCTTGTGAGATGAAACCAGTTGTGTCTCTTAATTTTAGGAGATTGCCATAAAGCCTATTTGCTAAAAGTCTTCCCGACTAGTCCAATCTGAACTCCACCAAACATGGACACTCGTACAGCAAGTGGTCGACTGTTTCCTCATCCTACGACAATAGCGGCAAGGGACAAAATCGGGTCTCAGGTTCCCAAAGTGGGCGCCAATCGGACAATGTCAAACTAGGAATTGGGGAATAGGGCCTGTTAATCTCTTTGAAGCCTCCACCAAAGGTAAGACTAAGAAAGTTGCTTCAAATGCCAGAGTGGCAAGGGATCCACTGCAACACTACTTCAATTCTATGCTTGTCCATGAGATTCTGAATGATCTCCCCATGATGCTCTTGTCATTCTCTAGCTTCAGGATGTGTGAAGTCCCTGAAAGGATGAGATGAAATCTCTTAGATCCTATAAACCACTAATGGGACGGTTTTAATGGTGCCCTTCTTTCATCCCCACCATAGCCGATAGTGCAATGGCCATGGAGGCACCACGGGAGATATATCGGGAACTTAAGCCAAGACCTGAAAAATTTCCTTGGTCCTCACCGGGGATCGAACCAGGTACCTTCAGGTCGACAGTCGAGCGTTCTACCGCACGACCATCCGTCCCCATCTAGCTTCAGGATAACTACATTCATCTGGGGTATCATCCCATCCTGCATCCTCTTATCAAATATGTGCCACCGCCTCTTCTATGGCTTTCATCTCTCCTTCATATGCACTGAGAGATCCACAAGGTCAAACGATATCCTTATTGAACTTAGAGGCTGGATGTTCAATGTGGAACCATCAGTGTAGGCCAACATTGAAGCCTCTGGATAGGATTCAACTGTCTACATTGCTGCAGCATGCAGTATAAGGGGCTGACTGCTTTCATTTGCATACCTCAGGTAGGTCTAAACAAAGCATAGTTGGTTGGAAGGTTTGCAATATCTGCCAGTCTCCCTGGGTGGTGCATGAAAGACCACATCACTAGCCTTTTTCCCTCCATCCAGATTTTGACCAGTTCCCTATGGACAGATTTCTTCTCTAGCCATTTGAACTGTTCGTAAGTGGGGAAGTAAGGCCCGCTCCTTGCCTGGCCCAAAAGGTGCTACATTTACCATGCTTTGCACCATGGCAGTGGGGGTTGTTTAATAATTATTTTTTCTAAAATATAACTGCTTTTGTATATTTTCTTTAGCAGACTAGCTAAATTTTCTCTAAAGGATTGCAGACCACCAGTTGCTGGCGGCTGCATAAATTAATTCTAAACTGGTTATTAATAATAGTACTGACTGAAATAAAAAGCAAGATAAAAAAAATACTTTCTACCTTTAGCACCTCTCACGGATTTGTATCTTTTCTGGAAAAAAGAGAAGAGGTCATAGTCATCAATGTTCCAGGATAAATCACCAACATATAAGGAGAATTCTGGTCTGAACAGATAATACAGATGTACTTCAATAATGAAAAAGCTTTAGAAAGTTAGATTTATTTATTATTACCTAGTTCATGTTTTTAAATGCAATTCTTACAAATTAACCTACCATAATTTTGTAATAAACATTTTTTTTTTCAATACTAACTAGCAGTGTGCCCAAAATTGTTAGGGAAAAAAAGTGCCACATGACACTTGAATTTCAAGTTGAACATAAAGATGGGCTTAACATGGTAAAGACTGTTGCTAATTCATGCCACCTTATGTGTAGAAATAATCTTCATTTCAATCGTCACTTATTACATTTTTCCCATCAACCCATACAGCATATCCAGATTTATTGTTATAAACGTAATTGTTTTTCTTTATAATTAAAAATCAAAACAGTGGTCTATAAAAATACAATTAAGAAACTGAACTCTTGATTATTTTGAGGCCAATGTTACATTCAGATTTTTCAGTAATGTTGGTTTTTCAGGCTGGCCAAATGTTAGGTTATAATGCAACTTTACTATAACATTGATATGAAACAACAAACTCTGTGTAGCTCACAACAAAAAACACTAGAGATCTTCTAAAACTATCAACAGGTTTACTATATCTAACTTCTACGAATGTAGACACTGCTCTACCTATATCTAACTCTAAGCATGTCAGCGCCGTTAGCAAGCATCAAATCGTAAGTTAGGAGCTTGACTTGCGCCCCGGCCATGAACTTGGGTTGCATAATGCTATGGATCACTCACTTGGGAGGGGAGATGAAATTGGGGAAGCATGGTGGGTGGAAGTGGGGTTAAATTCTAAATGTTCTAGCCAGCATCCCAGTGAGGACAATGGTGAAGTAGGGCAAGAGTTATTTTGGTAATTCCTATTGCTCTTTAATTAAACAAAATAACTGAATAATCTGTATGGAGTGAAAAGTGTCATTAAAAATTAATCACTTACAAAAGTTCATGTTCTCTTCCAAAACTTGCAGGATTGAGCTTGAATCTTTTCTGAAAAGAATTATAGTATCCTAATTTTGATAAATTTACCTCTTCTATTTATAATATTAAAAAATTAACAAAAAGAATCATAAACTTACATCCTAACACTTTACGTACCATAGAACATAGATTAAATAGAATGAACTCATTGTTTGGATCTTTAGTGACTGTCATCATATTTGTTAGCAATCTATCAGTTACATGAAACCACTGGTCTAAGTGGTTTAGCAATAAACACAAACAATAAGCAATAATTCCAATGTGTAAAACACTTAATAACAATAATATAATACTTAACGTGCCTATGTAATTCTCAACAACTATTATCCTACAGGTCACATACACAATAACATTCACCTTCCCGCCCTAAGAAGAATGATTACTGACTTTCCTAACACATCTGGTTCTATCAGTCTAGCTATTATACGTCAAGTAGCACATAGCCATGTGCTCCGCAATCCAGTCTGCCAATATAACTGACCATTCAAACTGTTGTGCAGCCACGCATGCAAAACAATCATATACACCAATGCCTGAACGCACACAGTCATTCTGTAACACAATCATTTATTTTTAATATGGTATTTAATTTAAAATTGATGAAGTTATTTCTGATTTCATTATTACTCAATAGTCTTTTTAATTTGATGACTATTTTATATCAATATATCAGATATAACCAAAGATAAAACAGTAAAAAAACATAATATAATACATGGAATAGTGAACATAAAAAAATATTAAGGCATTTTAATACTCTTAACTTTTTCATTAATATTTTTTTGCTAAAAAACATAAGGCTTTACAATTGTTGGATTGGTAAGAGTTCATTTTTAAGCAATGGTAGGGGACTTTTTAATTCATTCTGTATAATATATAAACTATGCTACATACTAACCGCAGGCTTTCCAGGCATATATTTTCCATTAAGTCTGTGTAATACTCTCTGAGCACAATCCACATCAGGAAACTCAATAAAACAATAGTTACCTGGCTTCAGACTAAAAATTTAAATTGCAATTATTATTATTTTATAAAAGCATTTTAATGAATGTAATATTTTACTTTATAGAAATCATAAATAATACTTACGAACCAGCATCTTTTGCACTATTCATCATTTTGACATTTACAACAACTTCACCCAGCTGAGCAAAAGCACTTATTATGGCCTGTTCATCAAGATCTTCATCCAGCTGAAGTAAAATAACAAATTATTAACAGAATACATTTTTGAGTACTTGTACTTGCACCTTGAGTACTTTGTGCTTGCAGAGTCAATAATGGGAACATCTCTGATTAATTATAATATTATGAGTTATTACTATTAAAAAAGACATTAATTTAATACAATTAATACTACACAATTATATAGAAACTAAGTTTTTTTTTTTATAAAACATTTGAACCAGTTCCAAACCTAAATTAAGGCAGATGCAACAAGACTAAAGTAATTAGCATTATTAGTCTTCAATACTGCCTACTGACACTATCAGTCAATAGAAATGTAAGGATATATCATGAATAGGACCTTTTTTTTTTCAAAATGACAAAAAAAGTTTATTGTGTGACATATTTCTATCAGTGATTTCTCAAATAATGTTGGAAACATAAAAAAGATTATTCGGCACACATATAGAGAAATGTCAAATTTTTTTTAGAAGTAATGAAAAATAAAATATTTGTGATTCTTTTCTTACTTAAGGACTATTAGAAAATTGAGAATTTTTTTGCAGAATTACAAAAAGTGTACATTTAAAATTGTAGAATATTTTGAAAAAAAAAACACCAAAAAAAAAACAACACTTTTTTAAATGCTGAGAAAAAAAGAAAAAGCTTTTTGAATTATATTTAATAATTAAAACATGTTCATAAAGATTAAAGGAATGAAAATGGATCATTTTTGAACTCGAAATAATGTGTGAAAAAACAGTCAAATTATAAATAATGCACCCTAAATAATGTATGTAGGTGATATATCATTTGACATCTCAAATCCTTACAAAAGTGCTAGAAACAACATTAGACCTAAATGTAATTATATTTGTACAATAAATGAGCTAGAATGTACACAGTAACTTCCCGTATGTTCCCTTGCCTTAAGCACCTATGGGCTCATCTGTATAATTCATCTATTTCAGTAGCTGATGCATATTGAGGGTTTATGTGACTTGCACAACGTCCAGCTTTAATCCAACTTAAAGTTAGGTACCTATTTTTAAAAAATCCCAAGGCCAAAGTTTTCATTGAGGTTCGAGGTTCACAAGCGAACTTCATAGGACATAGCACAACCACCCATCCTCTCAATCAATGTAATGTAATGTAAAATAACAGAAAAATTGTGTTGTAAAATACATTATTCAATAACCTATAGACATTAGAGAAGTTTAGTATTCACTTGATAGTTGATTCTTTTTAACACCAATCCATCAGATTTTTCTAAATAATAAAAAAATATTATCCTGGAATGTGAGCTAAAAAATTATCCCTGCATAACTATAGGCAAAACTCCGAGTAATGAAACATCCGAATAATAACTAGTCTTAATTAGTAACTGTGATCATTCAATGATTATGATCAATAAATAAATCATTATTCAATACTTCAAAAATTCACGAATCATTCCATCATCGCACTGGCTCCACGTACGTCATATGACGTACGATGTATTTTTTTTTTACCTCGTACGTCAACAGAATGAACTCTTATGATTTGAAGTCTAATTATACATTAAAATGAGAGGTTAGTTTGTGTGGCGCGCTAGTGATGTAGGTTGTTCGCTTGGCTGAGACCCAGTTTGGCTAGCTATGTGCGGGTTCGATTCCTAATAGAGACATACATTTTTTTGTTCAGATTTTATTTTTCAGGATCAGGGTTAGGGATAGGGTTAGGGATAGGGTGTGGAGCAATATCTATTGATGGTCATTTTTTAATAAATCATAAATTTTTTTTTCCAGATTTTTTTTCAGGATTAGGGTTAGGGACTAAGGACCTCGGGATCCCGAATTAGGGATTAAGGATCTTGAGATCGCAGGATTAGGGATTTAGGACCTCGGGATCGTGGGATTAGGATTTAGGACCTGCGATCGCGGATTAGGGATTAAGGACCCCGGGATCGCGGATTAGGGATTTAGGAAAAGGGTTAGGGTTCTCATTTGTTCTGTTTACTCTTTAAATGTGTTAAAACGATCGCAGATTTTGAGCACCATCATTGTGTAAGTAATAATATCATAATATAAACTGCATTTATAACTTTACATCATAAGAGTTCATTCTGTTGACGTACGAGGTAAAAAAAAAATACCTCGACCGTCTTGACGTACGTGGAGCCTGTGCCTTCAATCATTGCAATCTTCTTGAATCTTGAGAAATTAAAATATAACTTGTTTTCTTTTTATGCCTCTAGTAACTTATTAAATAATGATGATAATAAGTTTTATCTTACATCCCCCATCCACAGTGACCTGCTCAACGCAGTATTAAACATAATGACTAATTAATGAAAGTCAGATGTGTTTTCTAAATGATTAATGTCCATAAATTTTTGTCGTCATCTTTGTTTTGCGATAAAATGATACCGGAAACGTGTCTATCTTTTTTATTTTCACACTCTTCATATTTAGAAATAAAGTAAACTACTATTGTTGTCTTATGTTGCAGGCAAGCGACGCATTTTAATACATTTTACGTTTATATTTTTAAATGTATCCATAGTGATTATTAGAGTTAAGATAATCACACATGTTAATGCAATTTATAATCTGATTGAAAGACAGTATTTGAATCGCATTACTGAATTTTCCTTGTGAAAGAGTAAGTTATATTCATAGCAATGCTCACTGAGTCACTGATATTGCCATTGATAAGACTAAGAGTAAGACTGATTAAAATTATTATTTACAAGAATTTAATTTAAAAGTGAGACTTTGACTTGTAATATATATATATATATATATATATATATATATATATATATATATATATATAGTAAATTAGGTGATTGTTTACAACAGTCCACCCACAAGATAAATGATACTCTTACTCATAGTCATATTTATAGAAAATGCTATTTAATAATAATGGTACTGACTGCGTTTATTGAATATATTTAGCATAATCATGTATAATTAAATGACTACAAGTCTAATAATATACGACATTCACTTATATATAAATCATATATGTTGTTAGTCTAATAATTTATACAAATACATAAAATATATTAACATCAACCTATGTTCGTTTGTGCCTTGTATATAGGCAATATAGCATAAAATCATCAATAAATGTTTCTATAAGAGTTTTGACCGGCAACACTCACGCCTCATCCCCCCTGATTCTTTATATCTCAGTGTAAATCAGTAAAAAATTTTAAAAATATTTTCTTTGCCTATATTTCATTGTATTTTAACTTTTAAGTGAGTTAGCTGTGGTCAGAAGCACTTGTGACGCCTCAAGCTTAAAAATTAGCTTAGACTTATTTGGGAGCAATTTTACTGTCCATTTCGTTTGATACACAATAAGACCTTTGCAATAAGATGTGAAAATCATTTATTTTGTGGATGGACATTTGTAAACTTTTACCATAAATTATACCAAAAAAAGTTATATCATTTTTATATTAACTTAATTTACTCCCCAGATTTTTTTTATTCTGTAGTCCTAGGACTAGGTCAGTGGTGGCAAACATTTTTGTGGGCGCACTCCCAAAATTCAACCAAAAATCACTTATTTATAGCAAAGTGCCAACACTCCAATTAAAATTGAAGGAAGTGGTATTTTAGTCGCATGCAGACTGATGGGGCTCTGCTTGCTGACTGTGGCACATGTGCCATAGATTCGCCACTACTGTCCGAGACCTAGTTAATCGCTTTTCGTTAGGTCCATTTAGTTTTACTTATTAACCTCACCATGGACTATAACTATGAGTTGTCTGAAGTCTGTTAATGACAAATATAAGTTACTAGTCATCCCGCTGCGTATCATATGCCACAAAGAAAAGGGGAAAGATACTGACACAATCTTTGATACTGACACAATCTTTGATACAGACACAATGACAAAGCGAAGTATGTTTTCTGTAAAGCGAAATTTATTTTGAAACATTTTAAACAGCTATAGCTGACGGGTGAAGACTTCCTGAGTGATCCATCTTGACCCACTTTAAACAACACGCTTGCTGTGATCCAGCCCTCCCGTCTCTACACTATAGTGTTGTTCTTTTTTCCGCTGTCGTGAGTTGTCGACATATTCAGGAATTCCACAATCTATAAATAGTCCTGCGTCTTGCGTCTTCTCGAAGTTGAGAATTATATAGATAGATGTTTTTTAATGTTAAGCTGTCTCACATTGCGATCACTTGTGTTCATTGTAGTTTTAGTATAATTCTAAAGTTAGTCTGGTTAAGTATCTTTCAGTTTCATCTGTCATGAGTAATAAGTAAGCTCTGAATTTTATGATGGAACCTTTTCTGAACTATGTAAAATGCTCTTAATTAATAAAGATAAAGCGTAAAAGCCATAATGAAACAAATGAAAATAAATGTTTAACAAGGGTAATAGGTAATGTAGAAATAGAAATAATCAATGTAATTAAATAATATTTCTGTAGTGTAAAGTGTAGCATCTTCAAATCCATGCTCTGATAGAAAATCTAAATGTAGGACCTTTTTACGATATTCTTATTTTCAGTTAATACCTTGAAGAAAATGCTTGTATTTCAACAACTGATTGAGTGTCATAGGAACAAAAACATGGTTGAACCATTTATGCAGCGTGGGAATAGTTAGTTGTTGTTTTTTTTGCCAAAAATATTTTACATTTATTCATGAATGAACATAGTTTAAATATAAGCTGAAAGCAATTATTTGAGCCCCAAATATATTTGTTTTAAATAAACTGCAGAGGGAAAACTCTTCCTTACTTGAAGTTTAGTTTCTTTTAGAAGTGCACTTGGCAAACAAAGTACAGATAGATGTCCAATGTGAAGAGAAATGATTCGCTTACATTTCCTCCCTCTTTAAATAAAACATAATTTTTGTTTGTCTTCAAATTTTGTAATAACTGATACCTTTGCTTTGAGAAAAATTCATTAGAAGTGTATTATTTTTATACTAACACCTATAGGCTTTTTAAATATTTTAACTTATAGAAAATGTATTAATTTCTTATTTAACTTCACACAGTATAAATGGCTAGTGCTGCTTGTGCTGCTGGTGATCCTACTGCCAGTCCTAAGCATTCCAATGGACATGCAAGCCCATTAGATTTGATTCGCAGGTTCCATAAACTTCAGGTTGCTCGAGTGGAAGGTTATGGTTTGCTTGAAGAGTAATAATATTTTTTTATATATTTCAAAAACAAATTATAAAGCTCTCATTTGTTGAAATTATTTGAATACATTTTTATTTGATTCTTTATGTTTCTTTCTGAAGCTTTTGACATTTTTTCTATAACAAAACAAATTAAAACTATTTTATGCTTATCTTTATTCTTTAATATTAATATGCCCCCGCCCCCTTCCTGTGGGGAGGGGCCCCAGGGTCCCACCCCCCCCCCAGGCCCTTTCAAAACAAAAGGGGAGAGGGGGGTGCCTATTTTTAGACTTGATTAATTACTAAGTTTGTCTGACAACTTACTATGGAAAAATGTATTAATTACTGTTTGAAAATTTTGTTTTAAAAAATTCCAAACATAAATTAATCACTAAATCCCCCTTTAGAAGAAATAACAGTGCATAGTTGGTTGAGTGGAGATTTGTGTAAATGTCTATTTTAAACGATTTAACTCTTAATAAAGAGTGTTAGAAATAAATATTTAGAAAGACGGCTGGATTTCAAAGAATACATTTTCAATAAAGGATATTTATCTGTATATATAAAAATTAAGGTGGTGATGTGTTTATGTATGTTTGTTTGTGCAGCTTAGAAATCCACAGAGAAAACTAACAGAGAACAACCAAACGTGGCATAATGCTCAGTCATGAACCTGTTAATGCATGTTGTTCTTTATTTATCTTTTGAATTACAGTGATTTAGATATTTAAGAGGTTGAACTCTCAATACTTAAATTATCTTGATTCATTTTGGTGATCTATTTTCTTTCCAATTTATCAAGAGTGGGTAAATCATGCTTCTCAAATATTTGTAGTATTTGTAACTACTTCACGGTAGTGTAAAAAAGTTTTCAACAGGTCCGAGATAGATCTAGATCTGCATGCTGCTCTTCTGTAATTTTTTTGTTATATTTAAAGTACTTTATGATATATGATAAAACAGTATGCAGCTTTCGCCAATCTCATGTATGGCCAACTAAATTGTTGATAGTGTTGAAAAATTAAAATTATATTGCATAAAACTTTTTTTTTTCTAATAGTGCTTTTAAAACCTTCATTGCTGGTGCTCCGCTGTATGACTTTAATGTCTACAAGCAAAGAGTAGCTGAAATTACAGTCTCATTCAAAAAGATTTCTGAAGAGATAATACATATTAAAAATTCTCTGCGAGATACTCACAACAAAGGAGAAATATCAGCCATAATTGAAAAAATCCAAGAACTTGAAGAAAGTAAACTGAAGACTGTAAGTCTTTGTTTTTCGTTCTTTTTTTTTTTTTGTTGTTTTAAAACAGTTATGTGAACAGTATTTTTATATGAGTGCATAAATACTTTACGATAAATCATGATATGATTTTCTAATGAATTCGTTGAAATCACTTGCTAATATTCCCTTTCATTGTTGACTTTTTAAAACTGTACAGACTTTGTTAGCTCAAAAGCTTCAATAAAGCTGTACTTTTAATAGTACAAGTACAGTGTATCATATATCTTTATTTATCAAAGTAGGTTATGATTTGAACCATTACTTATTATTGATAATGAAATTCAGCATAGACAAAGTTATTATTTCAATAATTGGAAATGTGCAGAGATGAATTTAACAATAGAAATACAGTATATCTCATTAGCTAGGTTCTTTAAAATAAATTAAGCTTACTCTTTGACATACATTTAGGCAATATAATATAATGTTTATACCCCTAATCAGTAGTTATTGTTTATAAAATTTATTAATTGTTTATAAAGTTTTAAAAAAATGCAATTAATAAAATAAATTCAGGAAACAGTGTTAGTGGTTTTAAATTCTGATTTGTTAGAAGAAGCTTTCCAGTGACTGAAATTCGACACAGTTATCACTCACATTTGTGAGTCTATGTCTCTCAACTACTATAGTCCACCAGTCCATCTAAGACTGTTTGATTTAGGTATAAAGGATTTGCCCATATGCTGGTTTGCTACCACAGCGTTATGATGTCCTTTTGAGAAAAAAAGGGTATGGGGTTGCCAATTGCCATTTGAAAGCCATAGTGTAAGACTACATTTATACATATCTGTACATCGATATTTACTTTGACTGGCAAGTTTTTATATGTACTGAGGATGTAGAGAATAATAACTTTTATAAAGGTTTTTTTTTTTTAGTTAAGAATCAATAAAAATTTTGGCTGAAATCAATTAAAACGTATTGTACAATGGAATTTCGCCAATGGTCCCAAGCCCGGCTAAAAAAGAATAAGAGTTGGGAATGGGGCTAGCAACCCTTGGAGGCGAAGGTTCTTCATCACAAAGACCAATGAAGCTTAGCTGTGGTGAAAGCCAAAAGGAAATCACAAAGCCGGCTACTCTTCTGACAACCAAGATCTGACCTTCAGATGGAATCCCCCAGGTAAAAGGAGGAGAGGCTGTCCAAGAAACACCTGGCAGCAAGACCTTGAAGACTCCACAAAGATGTGTTACACCTGGAATCAGCTGGAGAAGATGGCAAAGGACAGAAGATTCTGGAGATCTGTTGTTTGTGGCCCTTACCCTGTGACAGACAGTGATGATAATGATGACTGTACAATGGCACTTTGGAGTTATGTCCCTTTTTTTTAGTACCTGGGAATGGATTTTTAGTTAGGGTGTTAGTAGCAAATGAATTGACATCTACCATGTTTTGATTATCCCCTGGGAAATGTAATGCCCAAATCAGGGGTGGTCACATGTGTTTCTTCTGGGAACATAAGTATAAATATTTTGAATTAAATAACTATAAAAAAAATATTGATAATTTTAGAGATAAATAATGTTATAATCTTATTTACTAATATATTTTTGAAATCTTTAAACCATAATCAATTTTGATTAAATTATATAAATCGTTTTAATTTCCAGACAGCTGATCTTCAAGTTGCTCGTAAAAATGCATCAGATGATCCAAATAATGAGGCTACTCAGCAGAAAATTTCAGCTTTTCACTTGAAGTAAGAATTTTAGTTATGCCTATCCTGCAAGAAATGGATAAGACTCCGAGCTAATCCTGGGCCCCTAGATAATAGCCACCTACTAGGTCACTCCCACAATCGCTGAGTCTTTTTGTATAAGATCAGTGTACTTGTTTGGGCACCTACAGTCAGAGACATGTTCAGGTTGCACCCATACTTTTGCAGTGATCCTGATATGGATTAAGGTCCACAATAAAAGAGAATAGGTTCTGTGCTAAAATTTCTTAATCTCTCCCATTTAGAGTTAGAAAATCTATTTCTAGAAATGTGCGGGTTTGACCTTTCATATTCTTTTTTCTGACAGACTTGATGATCTAGCCCAGGAAATAAATGATGCCCTTGAAGATTTAAAGTTTGAGTGTGAAGATCTTTATGCTCAAGAGGTAGAAGATGAAACATCAAGATGATGAAATAGTTTACACACAAGACTGATAACTCAGGAACATCCAAGTGACTACTTTCATAAGGGAATAAACATATAGTAGTCTGCCACTACTGGTATTTTGATGGCGTTCTGTGGTTTTATATATTTAACTGTAAAGCCATCATTGTATTTTCAGAAGTATTTCATCCACATAAAAAAAACGAACAAGGAAAATCAAAATACTTAAAATCCTTTTGGTAATCTTTTTTTTTTAAATGAAAGGATAATTTTAAAAAATACATTAAAAAAATTGAATTGAGCTTCCATATCAGTTTCTTGTTTAACTGATATGAGATGAGCCATATATGTGTGTGTGTGCTGTCTGCACTATTGATTGAATGTAAAAGAAAACTGTTAATTAATACAATTTTAATTATGTTATCCTTTATATGTAATTCAAATCTAAATAGTCACTCCAGTTTACATTTTATTTGCTTTATTATTCTATTGCATTTTCATGTATAAAAACTGTTATGAAAATTTAAATTCTTTCTTGATTATAAATGTGTTATGTTTCCTTGATTTATTTATATTGACTAGTAAACAAAGGCCTGGTACCCATACCAGTTTTGTAGACACGCATTTGGAGTTTCAAGTCCCCAAGTCCACCCGGCTCTAATGGGTACCTGACTTTAAGTTGGAGGAGTAAAGGGGGCTGGGCGTTCAATGCTAACCAAACAATCCCTGTATGTGCAGAGGTTATGAAACAGATGAATTTTACACTTCTTCTGCCTTGATGAGACCCCAGGGGCTCCCCCCCCCCCTTCTTTTTTTTTTTTTTAACGCCGCCATTGCCACCATGGTAGGGTGTAGTGTGCCTACCATACCAGCATTGTTGGCGGCGCTGATGCACGTCTGCCATCCCTACAGAGCGGCGAGGTAAGTGTGCCCGCTATCCTCTGCAGGGATGACAGAAAGATGGGTTTTAATCCTTGCCCAAACTGGCCAGACTAGCAGGGTGTGTGTACTGCCGATCGGCCAGAATGGCAAGGAAAGGGGTTTTTCCTGCCACTCGGACAGAGGGGAGGGTGTAGTGTGCCTGTACCCTCAGCCGGAAATGGCAGGCTGTGCAGGTGTGCTTGAGTGGGACGGAGTGTAAGAGTGTTGTGTGCCGACCACATCAGTACCACCACCCTCGCAAGTAATGGGTTTTTTTCCTGACTAGAGAACCCCTATGATCCATCCATCTCTCAGTCCAGGAAGGAGAGTTCATACAAATACCAAACTATTTTATGATACTCACCAAAACAAATTCGCTTAAGGGAACTTTATACTTTTTATATCAAAGCTTTAAACATTATTATAGTTCTAAGAAGCCCCCTCTCGTAAATTGGTTAGTTTGCATTGTGTACAGCACTACGCAGACTCCACACTATACAATTCATTCATGTAAAGTAATAATAAAAGAAATGAAAAAAAAAAATTCTTAGTTAGTTTGTGATGTTGGCGATCAAGGGAGATAATAGTGCAGTTGCTTAAATTTTTTATGTATTTATCATTTCAAGATTTATTTTAAAATGTAATATTCAAATATACATGAAGATTTCTTTTTAATTCTCATAATACTAGATAGCCTAAATTACCTAAAAAGAAGCTATTTCTTTATAAAAAGTTCTTTTAAAATTTTTTATTAAAATTATAATTTTATCTTCAAAAAAATCTTATGGAAAAATATTGACGTGAAAAAGGTCATGGAACAGAACTTAATAAAATTATTACAAGCCACCATGCAGTTATTTCCTCTTGGGGGAACAAGTCTAACAACAGAATATTTATCATGAAGATTTTTATTATAAAACAGATTTTTTTTTTTTATAAAATATATTATTAATGAAGTTTATTTTTGTCAAAATCTGCAAATGATAATTTTGAAAGCAACATAATTAAATATTAAAAAAAAACATTTAAAGTTTTCTAATACATTTCAATTTTCATTGAAATAGCAAAGCTAAGTACCTCGGATGGATAGCCTTCCCAATTTTCTTCAGTGCTGTGAAAGCTTTCAAAAAGTGGGAGCTAAAATGATTTAAGGGAGTGGTGGAAGCTTTGGGCTTAATTTATGGGGCAGTGGAATACAGAACAATCTTTAAGAAATATTATTTGAACAATAAAAAAAAAAGAATAAAATGTGTAGAATGTGTATTATCTGAATAGTACTCTATTCTCTTAATTTAAAAATCTTTATCCATTAGTATAATAAATAACTAATTTTTCAACTTCTTTATGGGAAGATTCAGTCCTATGTAATATATATATATGTAGCTACTATAAATGGGACTACATGTGTGTTAAGATATTCTGATGTGAATTGCCAGAGATGATTTTTGTATACTTTCAACACTTTCATAATTTTGATGCTGAAGACTTTTAAACAGACGCCTTTTTAAATTACTGCAAAAATGTATATTATTTTAAAGGGCATATTAAAAATATGAAATTTAAATGATTTACTTAAGGTTATTTCATTTTGAAACGAAAAGTCAGTACCAATGAAATTTAAGATAAAGCTGTCACAACTTTATTGACTAAGAAACAATTGAACCAGTTATAAATTTTTAACCATCATGAGATTTGGTTACAAGTAATGCTGAATGACAAAGAATGCAGACATTTGTTGAAAACTTGCACTGCATTAAATTCATCCTGTAAGAATTTATTGTAATTCATTTCTTAGTGCACATTAAGCACTCAATATTATATTATTATTTTTGTTTTATTAATTATACAACCTATGTTATTAAATTCCTTAAAGTGTCATATTTACTGTAGAAATTTGTTACCTCAGTCCCATTAGGACCAGTAGATAATTTAATAGATAAGCAACTTTAGCCTAGACTGTTAGCTATGCAGGCACTCTGAAAATTTTCCATTCCATGAAAATAAAATGCTCAGCTGGGAACATAATGGCTGGAACAAATTTATTACTAACACATTATTCTTAGGGTTCATACTGCACAGAAGCAAGGGAAACTTTTAAATTTCTACTCAGGATTAAATTGTCCCACAACAAGAAAACCCCTTTTCTTGTATAAGACCAGTGCATTTTTTGTGCAGGTACACACAGGTACGACGTACCAGCACCTTTTTCAGTGTGGGGAAAAAAATAACTTTTCTTGTATTCTAACATGTATTATATTTTTAATTTGTTAAAATTGAAATATTTTAAAATTGTGCACAATAAGAATTAAAATATAAAATGCGAACTGGTAGTTAAAGGTTAGGCAATCCATCACGGAGTACCGGCACCTATTTTTTTTTACAAAAAAAAAAAAGCACTGTATAAGACAAGATGCCAAAAAAACACACAGGAACAAAATGACTAATGAGCATCTCAGTGATGCACTTTAGTCATTCACATTGATTTGTAAATACATGTATTGATCTTAAAATCTCTTAATGAATTAAGCAATGAATAATATGCTTGGGGGCTAATTTCTGATGTGAAGCACATAACTCTTCATGTCATTTAGACTACATGTATATGGCAGTGCATATTGAATAATTGATAAAAAGATGTTTGTAGTAAAATTCATAAAGGGAACTAAGAGGTTCCCCCAAACTGTCAAAGATAAGTCCTTATTGAAAGCTTTTCTCTATTTAGCTACGTGACTTATGTTCCTGTTGTGTGTACAGTTTTTAATCATTAAAAAAGTCTGGACCCAATGGCTACTACACCTGGCCTCATCAGCACAAATATGGTGTATGGGTCTGGACAGATGCCTGGGATATTGATTGTGGGATCCCTCCAACCCAGGTTATTTCTAATCCAATGTGAAATATGAGGACAGCCTGGCAGAAGTGTTTTGTTGAAGAGAGCTGAAATGGACGAGTCAAGTAAGAATTTCTTCTGAATTTGCTGGTGTGCATAACTCAATAACCTGAACAGTCTCCACTAAGTGGAGCTGTATTTATGCCTACAAAATGAAACAGACTTGTCACATGTATGCACACAGCAAGGAGGACAATTAACTATCTCAGCAAACTATATTCTTATGATCATCTTTTGACCAAGGATGAGATTCAATTTAATTATACAGATCAGAAGCTTTACTCACATTAAAATGCAATGCTGTAAATTTAAAATTAAATTTAACGATAAAAAGAATTATCACTAAAGTTCTCAGAATATATATTGGATATTTTTAATTATTTTTGCTGCATCCGCACAAGACATTAAACGAATTCAGCACAAAAAACACTTCTAAAATTAAAAAAGATTATTACAAAACAAGCATTTACTACATCTCTTGTACAAAAGTTTAATGCATCTTTCATAACACTCAAATCAGAAGAACCATGTTGCAGTGATGCAGACAACACCAGTCACAAAGGGGCAGAATCTTTGTGGTGTGTATGTGTATAATTTTAATTTGAAATAAAAAGCTGTACACTTTGATGTGTCCAGAAGCATGTAGCCTATTGACACAACATGAAAATGTAGTACTCAAACATTTTCATCTTTTGATGCCTCATCAAAGTTCTCAACTAGTTCTGGAAGAAACAGATAAGCAAATTAGACAAAATAAATTGTCATGTTTTAATAAATAAACTGCTATACTGATATTTAAGTTTTTTATATGTACCTGGGACATCATCATCTTCATCTACATCAGCTGTAGTCTGTTTGTTACTATCAGCAGCTGAAAGAAATTATCAAACGAGAAAATGAATTACAATATATGTGAAAACGTTACCAAAAAAGTATATAATCAGAGGAAGTATGCAATGAGTTCTGCTGTCTAATTTCAAAAATCGCTATGGCATTTGACAGAATTTTTATCATACACATTACCAACAGAGATTTAGTGTGTGTGTGTCCTTTATAAGCTAATCAATTTCCCAAATAGCCAGCTAAATAATGTTTTAATATGAACACTACGGGGATGCAGTTGACAAGTGATTTTAATCGTAACTGAATAGTTTTTGTAAATAAGCTATCTTGTATTTGGGTAGGGGCTTGCTTGATGCTGAGGCTAGCATTGTGCAAATATAGTTATTAACAATATTGTCTAGAAAACAGGATCTTATGGCTTAGAGTAGGGACTTGATGTACTGAAGACGAGAGTATTCTATTTGAGGGTATTAAGTGTTTTGGGGGCAAAAGCTCAAAGGAAAGGATAAATGCTCTGCAGTGTACCAATCAATTCCACTGGAACGGACATATTGAAGTCCCTAGTTATTGTAAAGTTCAGAAAGCATATGTGTTTCAAAGAGATACAACATTTGCCCTGTGAATATAGAAACACAGACATGAATGATATCATTTTTATTTGAAGAAAGTTTGCGCTCCTCACAACTGTAAACCCTCTCTATCTGGACCATATTTTGTTTATTATGAGTAATGATGAGGGTAGAAGAATTCCCTCAAGGAGATCAACAGAGTTTGGATCTGTTACAAGCAACAAGCATGGCATGAAGTCTTCTAAGTTTTATCTGTCACAAAGTCATGAATCAGAATCTATGATAAATTCATGTGAAGTTGTTTGGGAATAACTAGAAAGATCTTTTGTGCTTGGGAGTGTTCAGACTTTCAGTGAGTTATATATGTTTGTACTAGTTGAGCTTTTTGGGACACTGAACTATATTTTTTTTTAATTATAAATAAACTTAAGTGGAAAAAAATTTATTATAATTTGATGATTTAATAAATAAGTCAATATGAGTATGAGACATCTAATTGAACCATATACTAAGAACAGAAAATTAATGAAAAATGTTTTCCTTGGATTTACAGCGTTATAATAACTGTTTTATTTATGAACAGATATTATAATTGTTTAAGTATGTTGTGTAGTTTTTTGTGCACTTTTAATGATGTTGCAACATTTTTCTGAAGTTCTAGGGCATAAATGCATGCATAGAAATCCTAGTCCTTATCATAAAATCGGCTTTCACCCATAAGGATTAGTAGTGAACATACCTACCACAAAGCTTAAGGTTTTAAAAGTGTTAATTTGCAAATTAGGTTTTTATTAATAAGAATAAGAAGCAATATGCTTGTCTAAAAAAACTGAATGAATATGTTTTAAACTCACCACTAGCAACGCTGGATGCTAATTTTTTCAAACTGCTTAAACTTTCTGCACCCAACTGATTTAGGATTCCTGGCAGCATTTCAGCTATTTCTAAAAAGATTAAAAAATAAATATTACATATTGTACTTGCAAAGTATAAAATTATATCACGAGGTATTATAAATTATTATTATAACTAAAGATATCTTACGTTTGTTCTCAGCATGCCCTGTGATGGCAAATGTATTTGCAGCCAAAGAAGCCTGGACTTTGGGATTATTAAAATGGAGTACTTGACCATCTTCTTTTATCATATTAACCTATAACAAGTTATAAATAACACATTTGTTAGTTGCACTTAATTTTAGGAACAAATTCAAAGTACTCAGTTTTACAAATATACAAACCTCTTCTATTCCTGGAATAACATTCACAGATAATTTCTTCAAAGAGAACTGGATTTTTTTATCATCTGTTGTAGCTGTGCGATGAATTACCTTCTTCTTTCTCCTTGCAGAGCCCTTTAAAAAAAATGTTTTAAAAATCAACTCCATGACTCAATTTTCAAATTTGTTATTCTTAAATAACAATTACAGTCAATCCTCGGTTTACAAGTTACTTCATTTATGAGTGTCTTAAAATAATATTTGCCTTGATTTAGATGCTATACCTTGCAAGAGAATCAAACTTTTGAAGAAAAAAAAAAAATTAACATTCAAACTAAATATCTTAGAAAAGTCTTGCAATATGAGATGTACGTATTTTATAATTTTTTTCTCTGCAAAGATTTAAATAATAATCAGTGAACCGATGGTTATTCTCTACCATGCTCTGTCATAGTGATTTAATTGTATATTCAACATCTGTTTGTGCTAATGTGTATACCAGAAGCACATGATGAGCAAACAGCATCGATTCTATTAGCAAGAGTGAAATACAACTTGAATCAACCTAGCAGCCAATGAGTTTATCTTTACTTTAATCGTAACTCTGCAAGACCATATAGAAAACTTAACTGGCCTAATTAAAATCACTAAGCAGGCTTTTTTTTCAGTTGATGTGTAACAAATTCTCCTTAGAAATTACTAAAACTTTTAAAACAGGCTATATAAAGATATCTGATGAAGGAATGAATTTATACTATAAAAATTCAGCACACAAAAAAAATGTGTATGTATAACAAACATTCTAAAGGGCCTGATGAAGTGTGGAACTAATGTTTCTGTAACACCTATATATAAAAGGATTGTATGTTTAGCCCAACGCCCAGCTGTTCTTACGTCTCCAACTTAAGTCAGGTACCCATTTAAAGGTAGTGGAGGATCAAACCCCTGGGACTCTCAGGTCGACAATCGAGCATCTACAACACTCGTCTGTCTGTCCCACTATAAGTATGATTCAATTATTATTATGTAGTGTTTCGAGAAAGAATGAAGCAAGGAAATCATTTTAATAACTATGGTAGACCTTAGAATAATCTAAAAAGAATTTAATTAAATTACTTTGCCTCCTATACGAACAACATCAGCCTTGGCCTGTAATTGTTTCAATTTTTCTGGGTTCATTTTCAACAACTGAAATAAAATATTAAAAAATTTAATATCTAATACAATAAAGTTTTGTTTACAAGCATTGTTTTATCATAAAACGGAGCATTTGATTTTGTCTACAAAAAAAAGCAAGATCAATAAAAAATCTGCAAATTATAAAAAAGGTGTAAATAATACTATAATTAACTTCATATCATTTTTGAGGTTTTAAAACAAATGCAGTTCACTGCTTAGTAAGAAATGAAAATCATGTACGATATTTTAAAGTTCAACATTCAAATATATAATAATCATATTTAGCTTAGGAATGAAGACACTGGTCTACAGACCAAAGGCATATACAGAAAAAAAATGATTTTCTGAAAAAATGAGTGACCTTATACTGTGAAAAAAATTCTTCAGTTTTTTTCCCAATAATTCATAAATCTTTTGTTTCGAGACTTTAAAAAACTTAGCAAGCATGAATATTTTAATAATTATAATGTGTTTTTATATATGTATATAATTTTAAAATTCTATCAAAGTCAGCTTTGTAGCTTGATCCAAGACCAAGCCATGTAAATTAACAGGTACTTGTATTCTAAATATTTCATAGCATAAGCTAGTGGGTTCTATTCTATACTTAAAATTTTTGCATCCCACTATAAAAACTTTTGTTTTCGCTACTCTTTAAGAGAATAAAAGGACCATTAAGCATTTTTTTTTAAATCCTGCTTACTTTGCACAAATAACGAACTCTTATATTGTATCTTGTAATTAAATCAACAGAATAGCTAATTAATTTTACACAGTTGCAATGGTTCGAGCAAAAAAAGGAAAAAGAATTTCTTTAAGTTCTATGGATGTGTGCAAGCGCTCCTAAGCCTAACAGAACTAGACAATTTAATTTCGAAAGGCAAGAAATAAAACCAAAAATGTTTGCTAAACAAATATATACCCCCCCACCCAGAAACAAATTAATAAAGGCTATGAGTATGAGTGTCCAAAGACCAACACGACGGTGCGTCATACGCACGATTGTCATCCTACACACAACAGGCCATTGTCTAGCAGTTTTTTGGACATACACTGCTACGATGCATAGCGACGGAGAAAACGCAGCGATGTGTGGGGGTTTTAATTAAAAAAAGATCTAACCCCTATGCTTATCCACCACATCATAATAAATTGATATTTTTGAATTTAAATTCACATTTACTGTGTGCAATAGACAACAGAAAAGAAAATGCTTTCCATTCAGGTGGACTCTACCGTTTTTTAACATCTTTATTAACTATGAACTCATATTTGAAATTGCTTTATTTGAGCAATTTTAGATACCTGATAAACCTGTTTAAACAAACAAAACAGTCCAACGCAGAAAAAGCATTTTTTCTCAGGGAAAAGCAAAGGCTAATTAAAGTTTAATTAAAGTTTAAATAAGACATTCCTCAAATGTGGTATTTGACGATTATTTTAATAATGACTTTGATCTAAATGCTTTTTTTTAATGTGAATGAGCGTATACTTTAAACCTCAATTTTAACACCAAAAATTAATCCAGCAATTTTTAGCGTCACTATTTACATCTCGATGATACAGCACAAGGGTAACAGAAACGGTGATAATGCAAGTACTACTAGCAGTAACAAGTCAAGTAGTGTGGCCGGCATGGCTACAACAAATGTAACTATTTCTATTATCTATTACGTCACCGAAAGTTAATCAATGAGTAGTATTAAGATTCTCAAAATGCACAATATAAAGGTAGCTACATTATATTATGTATCGCTTATCTTATTTGTAAATGTTTCTTTTACCTTGAAATTGTGGGTATGTTCCCCACGAGGTATCAATATTATGATGGCCGCTACGGAAAAGGCAGTGACGTCAAAAATATCTGCTCTTGTCTATTTTTGTACAAGACTTATAAAACTCTCGTTTTCTAACGTCTAACGCGTCAAAAAAAAAGAATTATACTCAAAACAGCTAAACGTCAATTAAAAGGTTCAATTTACTATAAAAGTCATATAATTTGTGAAACTCTTATTTTTCAATATTTTTTTTGAGATTTTTCTTTCATAAACATTACACAACATAAGTCTGGTATAGAAAATTTTGAAGTATCGATTATGCATTTTTTTCACTGCACAGATATTTTCATGTTTTTATTGATATTATTTGCATGTTGTACAAATGAATTAAAACGCTAGTTTATGGTAAACTTACTAGCACCTTGATAAAATTTAAAAGACAATGGAATTTTAGATGATATGTGTGGGCTATATTTTAGTTAGGATTAAAACAGCTTGTTACATTCAAACTGTAGTAATGATCTTTTTTCCCCACATTTATGTAGTCCAAATCCATTAAATAACAATACAATTGTTGTACCTTTTTACTTTTGATTATGTTTTTGTTAATCATCTATACATAGCATATGTATTGGACAGGGTCTCAGCCGTATGTTTATGGTTATTTGGTCAGTCTTCTTCACTAAATATTGTATTTGTAAAAAAAAAAGTATCGATACTACCGAGAGAAAATTTTCATGGGCAGCAAAATACCGCGCGAAAGCAAATTGAGTTTATCATTCGTTTACGTTACCTAAAGCAGTAACATTTTCAGGTGTAACGAATCAGGTGTAGACATAATTAAGCTTTTATTACAAGACTTTGTCTGTTGCACGGGAAACACAGAAAACAATTTACTGCTCAACTTTGACATGGCTGCTGATGGTTCATCATCCTCTACAATGGAGTCAGCTGAAAAGTAAATAATTTCTTTGTTGTAATATATGTCTGTATTATATAGGCTATATTTTTATCATTAATAAGAACATGTTTTTTTTTTGAATATAAAGGGATTTAACTTTTACTAATTTTTTGATGAAATAAAACGCAAAGAAAAAATAGGAACATGGGTATGAATTGTACTATTTGATACTGTGTCATCCAATGATAATTTTTCACAGTCCTACTTAAAATGAATATTCATAATATTATTCTATTTTTAAGCATTTGTGATTTATGATAAGCAAATCAATAAGTTGTTTACAATGTTTCATTTATATTATACGAGTAAACTCATTTGCCACTTAAAAATTGGCCACCACATGCCATTCGGCTCATTTACAAGCAATCTATGCAAAAGACAGTCAATAGACTAAAAAGCACAGGGCTAGTGCTAGTACATCTCGTAATACATCTGTATGGATACCATATTGCATATTATGGTATTTTTCAAATAAACTTTAATAAACTTATAGAATTCTTAAAATTAAAATCTTTATAATTGTATAGAACATTTATAACTATAAAACTAGGCACAATTATTATTTAATGGTTTAAAAGTGTGAAAATATTTTCGATCACAACTTTTTTGGGCTATGAATAATTAAAGGACACAGAAGAAAATGTCATAACTTAACTTGCAATAAAACTATATTTATGAATGTGGATAAGGTGGTATCTATTAAAAACTTGCAACAAGCTCTATCTAAATTTTAGACTAAAGTGTCTAAAGTAGTTGTTTACAGTAAGAAAGCTGTTTTAAAAATCTTTCCCAAGAAACAGCCTATCCATAATGCCAGTTTGTAGTCTTGTTTTTCTGCAAGGCTCTCCTTAAAGGTGTTGCAGAATGTTTTTAAATTTGTGTTCCAAATGCAGGTTATGTCAAGTTATGATCCAAATGGTGTCATCTCAGACATCTGCAGTGGGAACTGTATTTAGATGCAAATATGGTGGATAGTTTGTATTGTCAATTGTAGGGCATCTTCACTTGGTCTGTACAGATAGATATCAAATTGTGGGACCAATTTCCTGGATTTATCCTTTATACAAATGTGGTGGCAAATATTGGCTTTTGTTATGATTCTAGTAGTGACGCGAAACTTATTGCTGGTCATGTGACTGTAGATAAGCGACCTCACAGCGTGGTATAAGGGATAGTGAGACTGTATGGGGTTGAGATGGAATTGGACGAAAAAATATCATGTCTAAGAATTTTATTTTTACATAATTACTAAATGACTTAATTGGAAATAAACTACTTGTAGTTGTTTTACTTTTTAAGAGAAGGCTGAAAGTTAGCTGTGTAAAAATAAATATTGTTGCAAATGTCACCTTTTTCATACTAGTAAAAAGTCCCCTTCAGGCTCATCATGGCAGATGAAGTGTAGAATTTGTTTCAGTAACCTTGGCATATAAAGGGATTATGTGGTTAGTACAATGCCCAGCCGCATTTACTCCCCCAACTTAATGTCAGGTACCCATTTAAAGCTGTGTAAACTTGGGGGCCTCTAAGTCCTGAAAAAAATCCCCAGGTTCTCACTGGGATACAAACCTGGGACCCCCTCCAGTAGAAGGTAGTGCTCTACACTTCATGACCACCAGTCTACTATCATACTAGTAGGCAATAGCCATTTTGCACACCACTCTGCAAAGCATCCTTCCTGCATTATGTAAAGGTGTTACTTACATACAGGTAAACTATAAAGGGCCTATTTCCAAACTGGGTTCTGTCCTACAAAAGAGTTAACTGTGTCACTCCTTTTTGTAAGGTTTCAAAGTTATGCTGAGGATTTAAGATACAAAGTAATCCTAGGATCCATAGTTTACTAGATAAATCATTTTGACATAAAAATTATAGATGTTAAATCGAAGTCTTTTTTTTAATTATTATTTGTGTTGTGTAAATATTAGGACTGAAGCCATAAAGAAAGCAGCAGATTTACTTGCTCAGGGAAAGAGACATATGGTTTGTGGGAGAGGTACCAAAAGCTGTAAACCTGTTTGAGGAGGCTGTTCAGATTTTGTGAGTAATAGCTTAAATTTTCTAATTAATATTTAAATTAATGCTTTAAACGTTTTAGTGCAGTATTTTTCTTTTGTTTATAATCAACAGAGTCAAAGAATGTGGTGAGCTTTCTAGGGATTGTGCTGATGCTTATTTTAGCTGTGGCTCAGCCCTTTTAGAATTAGGCCGCATGGAAACTAACGTCCTAGGAACTGCATTAGAAGGAGGTAATTTCAGTTTTGGAACATGTATTAAATGTATTTTAGATTGTTGAAGATACACAGATTGAAGAAAGTATGATCTGCAGAAATTGAAAGCTAAACCCAAGGGGTAGATGAGGCCCTTCCAATATGCAGATACTTGGTAGCCAGTTTAATGCTGCCATTTTTTTCTGAAGTCACTACTCTAATAGACTTGTTTTCCCATTTGCTGCCCTCTTGAAAAAATCTGGGTTTAAAGAGAATGTTAGAATTGGTAACTTTAACTTTAAAAAAAAATCATTCATCAAAGTTAATTTGAACTTTACTTTGCACATTGGTGCAGTTTGGCTACTTAATTGCCAACCTGCTTATACAACCTAGTCTGCTGGTGGCTTGTTTCTCCTGTAATTGTTTGGAGTGGTTATTATTACTTGACTAATTTTCAACTTGTTTCCCTGAAATTGTCTTTTTTTCCTGTATAACTACAGTGCTTTTTTCTAGATACTCAAATGAGTGTTGTAGGTTTTCCTGTTATATAGGATTTCAGTTTTTTATGATACTGCAGTGTATTGACATAATGTGGTTTACCTAACTGTCTTACCATGATTTTTTTAATTAGTTGAAGTGGAAGAGGAAAAAGAAGAGGAGGAGAATGAACAGTTTGAAAAACCACCAGCTGATGATGGTAACTTTTTATTTCATTTAAATCCTTGTTCAACAATAGATTAGAAAAGTTTTCTTGGTATATTTTACCCTGTATAATTTTTAAATTGGACTAAAAGATGGCATAGTGTGCAAGCTTTTCTGTTTGATCAGGTATAACATTGCTTGCATAAGAAGGCTAGTGGTAGGTTCTTGGCAGATTTTCTGTTTGACCCAATTTTTAACCATCTTTTTCCTATTTTTTTTTTTTGCTTGCCTAATTTAATTTAAAAAAAAAATTAAAATTTCCTTAAGCTAGAAAAAATTATCTCAATGGAAAAGAGACTAATTTAGAATGGCAGGATTAGCTGTGAGGTTCTCTTCCATTACCATCTTTACTTCTGTAATTATATTACACTGGCTTTTTTCTTTTAATTTATTTTTAGTTCTAATTTTCTGACTTACAAATACATGTACAAAGGATATATTTTAGTGTTGGCGCATTTAAATTTTAATGCACTTTCCATTTCTTCTACTGACAAACATTAATGGGCTGCCCTTCTAAGATAGTAAAATGAACAGCTTGTTAAGTCAATTGAACCTACAGTCCTTGGAAGTATACATGCTTGTTTATAATAGATCATAATTTTACAGTAAAAATGTTTTTCTCATTAAGATGAATTGGTAGCCATTTTTCATTTTACCAAACAATTTTTATTGCAATACCATCCTTTTTATGCATACATATTATATCAGATAGTACTTGTAGGTACTATATTACTTATCAGTTATTGGTTGGCAGCAAGACCTTTTAATTTCTACTTATATTTTTTAATACGTACATTTTATACTAGTAACTGACCTGGTTTAAATTTTTCCAACTGCCATTTTATTTTCTTTAGCACTTTTAGAGATCAGTTTTTTTTCTCACTTAAATCACAAAAGCTTTCTGCTTTTGCACTAAATTTTACTGCCTGGTGTATGTTTTTATTTGAAATATACTTCCTTTGGCTTAAGTTGTGTTAAACTGATTGTTTGGGATAGGGAGAAAATTAATTCTTGGGATGGGATTGACATTTTATTCCTCAGACAGTGTTCGTCAACAGCTCCGGGAGGAAGTATATGAAGCAATGGCAGAAGGGGATAGAGAGAAAGAATTATCCAAACCTGTATCTGAAGATAAAAAATCTGATGGTGGAGATTGCTGTGTAGAAACATCAGAAAAGGTGACTGAAGGAGAAAATACAACTAATCAAGATGATATTGTATCAACAAAGAAACCAGATCAAGAGCAGGATTCTGTTGCTGATAATGGGGATGCTAATGAAGATAAGACTTCTAAAAAAAATGAAGAAATGGAATCTGGTGAAATTAAAGTGCATGTTGCTGAAGAGATGACTGAAAGTGATAGCGTCAAAAATGACGAGAAAGTTATTAATGAACAGCCAAGTGTTTCTGATAGTGATGTGAATGAAAAGGCCATAGCTGAAAATACTGAAAAAGATGTCAAGGAAACAAACTTAAAAGAGAATTCTGAGGATGTAGCAGAAAAGGTAGAGAAAATAAATGAATCAGAAAAGGAAACTGTTAATGAATCTGGTAAGGATCTTGAAGTTTTACCACAGCTGTCTGCAGAGAAGGAATCAGCTCCTGAAAATGCAGCTGCTAATGCTGAGGCTATTAAGATTGATGATGAAAATAAAGATGTAGAAATGGCTGATGAATCTGAGGGTGATTTTTAATTTCTCATTTATCATTCAACTTTCTAACCAGTTTTGTATTATATTAAATTTTTTCTTGTTCTGCTGCTCTATTTTAACAAATCAGATTGATAACTTTCCATGATTTAGAAACATATTGTTTTTATAGCTAAAGATAAATTAGAAAGTTGCTTATCACTGAATGCTTTGTATTACAAAGTTGCTTTAAATACCCTAAATAATTTATCACTAGCTTATAGAAAGCTTGATGTATATTTTTATCTCTGTTGGTTCTTGTGTTTTGTTTTTCTGTTTTTTTTGCATGAATTAATAATCTGTAACATTAATGTACTTTCAGACCACATACTAACATTTGTCAAATATAATATCACAGCATGTCAGTAAAGTTTTTCTTACTATTAAGTTGTTCCTTACATAATTAGTCATTAAATTTAACTTAAATGTACATTCTTTATCATGGGAATATTCTAAATTGAAGTTATAATGGCAAATTCTTAGGACTATGTGTTTGCATGTACGCCTATCAAGTTTCCGACATTTTCAGAGAATTGCCATTTTCTCTCATGCAACACTTATTCAATCTAACAATAATATTGTCAATATAATTAATTTAAAAGGAAGTAAAATTTAGGAGTTCTTTTATTCGTTTCTTGTCTAACCATTGGGAAAATCAGTCAATTGCCCATTATTTTTTTTAATCAGGAAGCTTCAAACATATAAAACTTCACTATCATATTAATTTTGTAGCCAATATAAGGTATTTCCCTTGCACACAAATTTAAAAAAAAAAAGTAACACTGATCATTGATAGACATTAAAATTATATTGAATTTATGAAAAATGTTATTCTCAGAATGTACTGCGCTTTTTTCCTATATTTCTTAGTCTCACAGCACCATTTCACATGAGACTGGTTGATCCAGTATAAATATTTTAGGAGGGATGGGTGTATCCTTGTTCTATTTATCTATTACCTTAGTACCTGGAGTATCTAGCGGAGTAAAAATAGGATGGAATTCTATAAATCTTTTCTGTCCTATATCCATACCATAAAACACTTTGATAACAAAACCCATTCCTTTTTATATATAACCTAGCACCTAACATATTTACAACTCTTAGTGCTGTACAGTTTAATTGCCCATTCACAAAAAAGAAAATGATTGGCTTCGGTTGTTTTTTATGTACAATTAAAACGTACATGATTATGCATTCTTGGTAAAGTAGTTATTCCTCTTTTTTTTTTTTGACAGGTTTTATTTAACTGATCAGATTTCACATTTTACTAAGCAACACTTGTATCAAATTGTTCAAGCTAATGTAAAATTAATTTATTTTTTATTTTTTGTGCATATTGATTGATAGAACCAGAAGCTGATGATGATGAAGCTGAAGAAACAGTAGATGAAGAGACTGCTGAAGGAGATAACGCTACTGAGGATGGAGAAAAAGAAGAGGTTTGTCACATCACCAATGAATTATTTAAATGGCCGGCTTTTATTTCACTGTTTGACAACCACGGTGGTCTGTTTTGAAAGTTAAATTTTGCTAATGTTTAGAGCTGTAACTGGTTTCTATTAAGATGTTAATGTTTCAGTATTATCAGCATTAACTAAGAGATTCTGCTGGTCTAGTTGGGTAATTTGAGTCCCATAGTAACTCATGTTAGTAGAGAGGTGAAGTGTTGCATCTTTTAATGTACCTAAGCCAAACGCTCTTGAATTTTCTTTTGGCTAACAATAAATTTTGGGTGCTTTATAGATAAGCTAGGGGTAAATTCAGAAATTTCTAAAAATAAATGTATGCAACATATTCTTAAATGGAAAAAAAAAAATGTGTACCTTTCTAATTTCTGCATTAGTCAACAGAATTATCACAATATAATTTTTGGGCCCAAGAAACCCCCTCTACTCTTCGCCCTGTTTGAGGCCCTTTAAGTTGTCAGGAATGCGACCTTTAAATTATTGGAATGATAGGTGAAAAGTGATGTTGGGAAAAAATTGCTTGGTTGAAAAATACTCCTCGTGTAGGGAATTGGACAATGGCTATGGATAACAACTTTAATGTCAGTACCTTAAATTGGTGCATACTATTCCTTCTTTAATAATTTTTTTTGTACGAAGCCTATAGTTAAAAATACACAATTATGACCCTCATTTTAGGAATTTGAGATTTGTACACTAACAACTTACTCACTTAGTGGGAATATGGTTAACAAGATTAATTCGGAGACGCACCTTAATTTTTAAAAAAGTAAGTACCCTACTACACTAATAAATATACCATTTAATCCTCAAAAAAACCCTTATTTTACTAACTGAATCAGCGCTCATAGTTTAAAAAGATTATGTCAATATCAATAAATCTCATTAATTTTTAAAGCATGGATTTATTTTTAATACATACTCATCTACACGCACATAAGTTATTTTTTTTTCCCAGGATGTCCCTAACTTTCAATTGGCATGGGAATATCTTGATCTCACTAAAGCGATATATTTCAAGTAAGTACTTTTTTTTATAAGTTCCTATTCCCAACTATACCTTTTAAATCATGCTAAAACATATAAATTCTTAAATTCAGGAGTGAATCTAAAGATGACCAACGAAAAGCCGCTGAATGTCACCTAAAATTAGGGGAGGTCTAGCTTGGAAACGGGTTCGTGTGATATAAATACATTATAATCTACTTGGTTAATACACTATGGGCACTTTTAAGTAATCTCATGCTTCAAGGACTATTAGACGGGGAATTATTTAAGATCAGTCACTTATTTCAGAACAACATACTACTGCATGTAGAAGATTTACTCAGCGCTTTAGAACTTCAGCCAAAAACTACTTGAACCTGAAGATAGATTGATTGTAGAGACACATTATCAGCTTGGTCTCGCTTTATGGCTTCATAAGGGAAGGAATTTAAATTGTCTGGCTCATTGAGCAATATCAGCTTGCAATCAGTGCCATTGAATCGTAAATTGAATAGTGCTACCGAGGCTTTTTTATTTTTATATTTTGCAATGCAAATTTTCAAAATGAATCTGTAAGTTGTATGATAGCGCTTTATTTCCTAGCGTCCTTTGAAAAAACTCACAACAGAACAAGACGTAGATACCGAAAATAAAGGTACTTTAGTGCTCGGCTCTGTTTAATTGCATAATACGCTTTTTTATTTATTTACATTTTTTTATATAATGTATTGCGATAATTTTCTCGTGTAAATTTTACAGAAAATCTTGAGACAAATTTCAGGAACTTAAGAAATATCTTGATGAGATTAAAGAGCTTCAGGGATTTGGATTTCTGAAATGCGGAAATAAGGTAGGGGTCAATCTGAAGAATAGTGTTTCACTTGCCATTTCCGCCGCTGCCATAAACTCCTCAATTAATTTCCTTTATATTTCGAATTAAAAATCCATTATATACATGTAATAAATGTATTTTTAGATCGAAGATACACAGACTGAAGAAAATGATCCGCAGAAATTCGAAAGCCATTGTAATGGAGGATATTTGTCAGCCTGGAACTACTTCAAGGCAATCGCTTATCTAAATTTTCATAATTCTACAGTTAGAATATCACTATGACAAATTTGACATAATTTATTTTTTTAAACTGTAGCTGTATTATCTGTTTTCTCAATTATTCTCAGTTCCATACAAATTGCGTAAGAAGATTTCTTAAAGGAGCTAAGATGTAAGGCTTTTTTATGATACTGAATACCTGATTTTCTTCAGTTAGCATTGGAATTTATTTCTATAATTTCCCTAACTCAAAACAAAAAGATTACCATTTTCATTTTAAGTTATTTTTGGCAAAAATTTTTTGGCTTCCAGTAAAGCACAGCTGGTAAGATCACACTTCACTGAAGCTGCACCATAGCAGTCACACTAACTCCTTCAGGGTTACACTATTCTGCTATCTTTAGTTTTAAAGCTTTAACCTTCTCCCAATTCCTCATTGGACTTCCACATTACTTATAGGTTTTCTCTCAGCCACATCATACAAAAAAATCGCACTGCTATTTCTACAAAGCCCGTAATTACTGACTTTAAAATATGCCGTCCTTATTATATTTACATTTTTAGCAGTGTAGCACCTGAACATTGATACACAATAACACAAATATACCAGCTTTGGGGAAAATCATATTTAAATTGTTCTGTATATGATTTACATTTTGACTAGATTAAACTTTCTACGAGCCAAATTAATTTCCACTAATTTTGCATGGTATGCATAAAAATTCTCTACTTTTCTATTTAGGGTTTTGGGCCTCCATCAAAAAAATTTGATAGTTATAATTTCTGCTGAAGTTGATGAAAATGGAGAGGCACGTAAAATTTTCTCTTTAATTATTTACAATAAGAGTGGGCAAGTCATAATAATGTATGTCTAATTAAAATTACTACTTTTACATCTCACAGAAAAAAGCGTCAGATATCGCTCATCTTGGTAAGAAAAAAGGCAACTTAATCGCTGTTTTTTAGTTGGGCTACATTTATTTAATATCGCCAATTTTTTCTATGCCTTTATCCGATTCATTTTTGTTATTACATTAGAGAAAATCCTGAAGATTTACGCAGCTGCTCCAGCCAGAACAAGAAGTCAAGAAAATAAAGCAAGAAACATCTGAGGAGACATGGTCCTAAAGTAAATGGCGACTCAGATATAAATGGGCAGTAGCGTCACTCCTAGGGAAAAAAGCTCAGAGACGGTGACGGGTGATAGCGAAAAATCAGCCACTGACAAGGACTGTAAATGAAGTAAGATCTCAAACACATTTTGGACTTATTTTCAAGCATTACTACTTACCTCTAGCACTTACAACACTAGCGGTCATTAAACTAAGGGGCTTAATTATTTTTTACGCTGTTTACCCATTATGGCTTAATTTCCTTAATTTATAAGGCCTAAAGAAACTGGCGCATGTACCTGAAATGACTTTCACTCATATCGTCTCATCTATTAGATGATGAAATAAATTTCAAAAATATTTCGGTTAAAAATTTGATCCACGGAGCCGTAAATAGATCATTATAGCGCACTTCACCCAATCTGAAAGTGCAAATTCCATGAAATAGTAATTATATGTAAGCGTCCACCTTCGCTAGCCATTTCCACACCCCTGCTGATGTCAAGACATTTTGTCTATACTGACCTGATGGAATGAATTTACCCAAGTGATCTTTCCTCATCAGTGGATGCTACAAGGTCTCCACTCCTTTATCTTCCCCCTGTCACTATCTAGCAAATGCGAAAGCTGAACTTAGGTTGAGGTGAGATACTGTCATATAGGGTAGGGGAAGGGGCCTGAAATTTCATATTTTAATGAAAATTTCATTACACTGACCTTTGTTCATAATACGACATTTCACACTATACATATTTTAACTAGCTTGCAAGCTTTAAATGTTTTTTTCCATCTATTTAGAAAATGCAGACAGAAAAGGCTGCAGAAGTGCTGAACCAATGGCCACATAATTCCCTTTTATCGTGGCTGAAATAATACTCACAACTTAATCATTCCTGCTTTAATCACATGGGCAACATTTTTCATATGGCATCATCTTAAGTCAGCATTCTTACTAGCGGTTTTTTTTTATGTGTGTAACATGAGAATTCATTTTGAAGCATTGTTATTTCAGTTGTTTACATTACTGGTAAAAGTTCATTTAACAATCGTTAGTGGCTACTGTAATACTTCAGCTATATGGAATGTGATCGACATGTACTCTGTTAGAATGAGTAATAAATGGAGGTAGCCTCTGAAACAATAATTTACTACCTGAATCCCTTGGTCTTTACTTAATATATTTTTTAGTATCAGTCAGTTAGGGTGGAAGCTCTACACCCTTCTTTTTTAATTAGCCATGCCATTCATACTTCACCCATCACATGTTCATTAGGGGGAGTGGGGGCATACTTCTGTATGCATATTTTGATCTAAATAATAAGAATTTAAATTATACCACTCAATGTAATATTGCTCTCATGAGGCCTGAGCTTCGAGACACAGTTCAAGCTGATACATAAAAGAATACAATACCAGTCATAGAAAAATAAGGTTAACAGAAGCCTCTGATACTCTAACTCCATAATAAGAACCATCTTTTCTTTAAGGGCAACCATCTACTTGCATAACGTCGGTGGGGGGAGCCAGTTGCAAAGCTCATTAATCAATGATAAAGCTGAAGCACAGCTTAAAGTCATATTATCTTTACTTATGTCTGTCTCTCAAGACTTACATGACAGTGTCATAATTAGTACTTTCCTGATACTAGCCCAAAGAAATCATAATTTCAATAATGTTTGCGAAATATGTCCAACTGTTCCATAAGTCGAGGCTTCACCTACATACACATAGATCAAAAAAACAAATTGTGCAACTTCATTTCAAGCATGAAAGTTATTTTAAGAAATCAAGTAACACCATCATAGCGAATTCAAATTATTTTTTTCATTATTTTGACAATTTTGATTTAAAATTTCATAGGGTACCAATCTGTCAATGATTCCATCAATATCTTTCAATGGTATAACACCAATATCAGAAAGCCTTGATTGCCTCTTAGTGGATAAGTTTTTTTTTATCAGTTTCAGTTTTGAAAATCTCACATGAAGTTAGACACTTCAATAGTGAGAAATAATTGCAGGCTCAAGGGGCATGCTCTACTAAACAATTTCGCTTCGGGATGAGAAAAAATTCGCAATGGTTCTAACTTGTTCACCACTTTGTCATGTGTTACGCTAATAATCTGTACATACCGTGTGTATGATAACTCCGTGAAAAATCCAATAACAGCTTTGGATTATGCTAGGTAGAAGCGTTATTTAATCTATTCTGTATTTAATGTGACCATGCTGGATTTATAATGAACATTAATACTCTCTTATAAAACAAGTATCATTGTGTAGGTAATATAATAAGATAGAAAAGTATTATGTCATTAGTACCAACATTTGCTAGAAATAAACA
>JAGDYQ010000005.1:11841980-11866534 GCA_021962125.1 Bulinus truncatus | reverse complement strand
TAACAAAGTCAGCTTTGTAGCTTGATCCAAGACCAAGCCATGTAAATTAACCAGTACTTGTATTCTAAATATTTCATAGCATAAGCCAGTGGGTTCTATTCTATACTTAAAATTTTTGTATCCCACTATAAAAACTTTTGTTTTCGCTACTCTTTAAGAGAATAAAAGGACCATTAAGCATTTTTTTTAAATGCTGCTTACTTTGCACAAATAACGAAGTCTTATATTGTATCTTGTAATTAAATCAACAGAATAGCTAATTAATTTTACACAGTGGCAATGGTTCGAGAAATTTAATTTCGAAAGGCAGGAAATAAAACCAAAAATGTTTGCTAAACAAATATCTAACCCCCCCCACACCCAGAAACAAGTTAAACAAGGCTATGAGTGTCCAAAGACCAACACGACGGTGCGTCATACGCATGATTGTCATCCTACACATAACAGGCCATTGTCTAGCAGTTTTTTGGACATACACTGCTACGATGCATAGCGAGGGAGAAAACGCAGCAATCTGCAATGTGTGGGGGTTTTAATAAATAGCAATTCACAATTTATTTTAATTATTAAAAAAAAACAATATAAAAAAGATCTAACCCCTATGCTTATCAACCACTTCATAATAAATTGATATTTTTGAATTTAAATTCACATTTACTGTGTGCAATAGACAACTGAAAAGAAAATGCTTTCCATTCAGGTGGACCCTAGTGGTTTTTAACAGCTTTATCAACTATGAACTCATATTTGAAATTGCTTTATTTGAGCAATTTTAGATACCTAATAAACCTGTTTAAACAAACAAAACAGTCCAACGCAGAAAAAGCATTTTTTCTCAGGGAAAAGCAAAGGCTAATTAAAATTTAAATAAGACATTCCTCAAATGTGGTATTTGACGATTATTTTAATAATGACTTAGAATTAGATCTAAATGCTTTTTTTTTAATGTGAATGAGCGTATACTTTAAACCTCAATTTTAACACCAAAAATTAATCCAGCAATTTTTAGCGTCACTGTTTACATCTCGATGATACAGCACAAAGGTAACAGAAACGGTGATAATGCAAGTACTACTAGCAGTAACAAGTCAAGTAGTGTGGCCCGCATGGCTAAAACAAATTTAACTATTTCTATTATCTATTACGTCACCGAAAGTTAAACAATGAGTAGTATTAAGATTCTCAAAATGCACAATATAAAAGTAGCTACATTATATCATGTATCGCTTGTCTTATTTGTAAATGTTTCTTTTACCTTGAAATTGTGGGTATGTTCCCCACGAGGTATCAATATTATGATGGCCGCTACGGAAAAGGCAGTGACGTCAAAAATATCTGCTCTTGTCTATTTTTGTACAAGACTTATAAAACTCTCGTTTTCTAACGTCTAACGCGTCAAAAAAAAAGAATTATACTCAAAACAGCTAAACGTCAATTAAAAGGTTCAATTTACTATAAAAGTCATATATTTTGTGAAACTTATTTTTCAATATTTTTTTTAGAGATTTTTCTTTCATAAACATTACTCAACATATGTCTGGTATAGAAAATTTTAAAGTATCGATTATGCATTTTTTTCACTGCACAGATATTTTCATGTTTTTATTGATATTATTTGCATGTTATACAAATTAATTAAAATTATTGTAAACTTACTAGCACCTTGATAAAATTTAAAAGACAAAGGAATTTTAGAAGATATGTGTGGGCTATATTTTAGTTAGGATTAAAACAGCTTGTTACATTCAAACTGTAGTAATGATCTTTTTTCCCCACATTTATGTAGTCCAAATCCATTAAATAACAATACAATTGTTGTACCTATTTATTTTTGATTATGTTTTTGTTAATCATCTATACATAGCATATGTATTGGACAGGGTCTCAGCCGTATGTTTATGACTATTTGGGCAGTCTTCTTCACTAAATATTGTATTTGTAAAAAAAAAGTATCGATACTACCGAGAGAAAATTTTCATGGGCAGCAAAATACCGCGCGAAAGCAAATTGAGTTTATCATTCGTTTACGTTACCTAAAGCAGTAACATTTTCAGGTGTAACGAAACATGTGCAGACATAATTAAGCTTTTATTACAAGACTTTGTCTGTTGCACGGGAAACACAGAAAACAATTCACTGCTCAACTTTGAAATGGCTGCTGATGGTTCATCATCCTCTACAATGGAGTCAGCTGAAAAGTAAATAATTTCTTTGTTGTAATATATGTCTGTATAGTGTATTATATAGGCTATATTTTTATCATTAATAAGAACGTGTTTTTTTTTTTTTTTGAATATAAAGGATTTAACTTTTACTAATTTTTTGATGAAATAAAACGCAAAGAAAAAATAGGAACATGGGTATGGATTGTACTATTTGATACTGTCACCCAATGATAATTTTTCACAGTCCTACTTAAAATGAATATTCATAATTATTCTATTTTTAAGCATTTGTGATTTATGTCCCCGATGATAAGCAAATCAATAAGTTGTTTCAATTAGTTTCATTTATATTATACGAGTAAACTCATTTGCCACTTAAAAATTGGCCACCACATGCCATTCGGCTCATTTACAAGCAATCTATGCAAAAGACAGTCAATAGACTAAAAAGCACAGGGCTAGTGCTAGTACATCTCGTAATACATCTGTATGGATACCATACTATGGTATTTTTCAAATAAACTTTAATAAACTTATAGAATTCTTAAAATTAAGATCTTTATAATTGTATAGAACATTTATAACTATAAAACTAGGCACAATTATTATTTAATGTTTTAAAAGTGTGAAAATATTTTCGATCACAACTTTTTTGGGCTATGAATAATTAAATTATTAAAGGACACAGAAGAAAATGTCACAACTTTACTTGCAATAAAACTATATTTATGAATGTGGATAAGGTGGTATCTATTAAAAACTCGCAACTAGCTCTATCTAAACTTTAGACTAAAGAGTCTAAAGTAGTCGATTACAACAGTAAGAAAGCTGTTTTAAAAATCTTTCCCAAGAAACAGCCTTTCCATAATGCCAGTTTGTAGTCTTGTTTTTCTTGTTAAAGGTGTTGCAGAATGTTTTTAAATTTGTGTTCCAAAGACTTAAAATGCAGGTTATGTCAAGTTATGATCCAGATGGTGTCATCTCAGACATCTGCAGTGGAAACTGTATTTAGATGCAAATATGGTGGATAGTTTGTAATGTCAATTGTAGGGCATCTTCACTTGGGCTGTACAGATGGATATCAAATTGTGGGACCAATTTCCTGGATTTATCCTTTATACAAATGTGGTGGCAAATATTGGCTTTTGTTATGATTCTAGTAGTGACGCGAAACTTATTGCTGGTCATGTTACTGTAGATAAGCGACCTCACAGCGTGGTATAAGGGATAGTGAGACTGAATGGGGTTGAGATGGAATAGGATGAAAAAATATGTCTAAGAATTTTATTTGTACATAATTACTAAATTACTTAATTGGAAACTACTTGTAGTTGTTTTACTTTTAAGAGAAGGCTGAAAGTTAGCTGTGTAAAAATAAATATTGTTGCAAACGTCACCTTTTTCATACTAGTAAAAAGTCCCCTTCAGGCTCATCATGGCAGATGAAGTGTAGAATTCATCTGTTTCAGTAACCTTGGCATATAAAGGGATTATGTGGTTAGTACAATGCCCAGCCGCTTTTACTCCCCCAACTTAATGTCAGGTACCCATTTAAAGCTGTGTAAACTTGGGGGCCTCTAAGTCCTGAAAATAATCCCCAGGTTCTCGTTGGGATACAAACCTGGGACCCCTCCAGTAGAAGGTAGTGCTCTACACTTCATGACCACCAGTCTACTATCATACTAGTAGGCAATGGCCATTTTGCACACCACTCTGCAAAGCATCCTTCCTGCATTATGTAAAGGTGTTACTTATATACAGGTAAACTATAAAGGGCCTATTTCCAAACTGGGTTCTGTCCTACAAAAGTGTTAATTGTGTCACTCCTTTTTGTAAGGTTTCAAAGCTATGCTGAGGATTTAAGATACAAAGTAATCCTAGGATCCATAGTTTACTAGATAACAAATCATTTTGACATGCAAATTATAGATGTTAAATCTAAGTCTTTTTTTTTTTATTATTTGTGATTTGTAAATATTAGGACTGAAGCCATAAAGAAAGCAGCAGATTTACTTGCTCAGGGAAAGAGACATATGGTTTGTGGAGAGGTACCAAAAGCTGTAAACCTGTTTGAGGAGGCTGTTCAGATTTTGTGAGTAATAGCTTAAATTTTCTAATCAATATTTAAATTTAAGCTTTAAACGTTTTAGCGCAGTATTTTTCTTTTGTTTATAATCAACAGAGTCAAAGAATGTGGTGAGCTTTCTAGGGACTGTGCTGATGCTTATTTTAGCTGTGGCTCAGCCCTTTTAGAATTAGGCCGCATGGAAACTAACGTCCTAGGAACTGCATTAGAAGGAGGTAATTTCAGTTTTGGAACTACTAGTTACAAGGTAGATGGGTTCCTTCAATATGCAGATACTGGTAGCCAGTTTAATGCTATATACTTCTGAAGTCACTACTCTAATAGACTTGTTTTCCCATTTGCTGCCCTCTTGAAAAAAATCCGGGTTTAAAGAGAATGTTAGAATAGATAACTTTAACTGTAAAAAAAAAAAAAAAAAAACATTCAAAGTTAATTTGAACTTTACTTTGCACATTGGTGCAGTTTGGCTACTTAATTGCCAACCTGCTTATACAACCTGGTCTGGTGGTGGCTTGTTTCCCTGAAATTGTATAACTATGGTGCTTTTTTCTAGATACTAAAATGAGTGTTGTAGGTTTTCCTGTTATATAGGATTTCAGTTTTTTATGATACTGCAGTGTATTAATTGACCTAATTGTCTTACCATGATTTTTTTTAATTAGTTGAAGTAGAAGAGGAAAAAGAAGAGGAGGAAAATGAACAGTTTGAAAAACCACCAGCTGATGATGGTAACTTTTTATTTCATTTAAATCCTTGTTCAACAATAGATTAGAAAAGTTTTCTTGGTATATTTTACCCTATATAATTTTTAAATTGGACTAAAAGATGGCATAGTGTGCAAGATTTTCTGTTTGATCAGGTTTAACATTGCTTGCATAAGAAGGCTAGTGGCAGGTTCGTGGCAGTTTTTCTGTTTGACCCAATTTTTAACAGTCTTTTTCCTCATATTTTTTTTTTGCTTGCCTAATTTAATTTTCAAAAAAAAAAAAATTTCCTTATGCTAGAAAAAATTATCTCAGTGGAAAAGAGACTAATTTAGAATGGCAGGAATAGCTGTGAGATTCTCTTCCATTCTCACCTTTACTTCTGTAATTATATTACATTGGCTTTTTTCTTTTTATTTTTTTTTTTTTAGTTCTAATTTTCTGACTTACAAATACATGTACAAGGATATATTTTAGTGTTGGCGCAGTTAAATTTTAATGCACTTTCCATTTCTTCTACTGACAAACATTAATGGGCTGCCCTTCTAAGATAGTAAAATGAACAGCTTGTCAATTGAACCTGCAGTCCGTGGAAGTATACAGGCTTGTTTATAATAGATCATAATTTTACAGTAAAAATGTTTTTCTCATTAAGATGAATTGGTAGCCGTTTTTCATTTTACCAAACAATTTTTATTGCAATACCATCCTTTTTATGCATACATATTATATCAGATAGTACATGTAGGTACTATATTACTTATCAGTTATTGATTGGTTGGCAGCAAGACCTTTTAATTTCTACTTATATTTTTTAATACATACATTTTATACTAGTAACTGACCTGGTTTAAATTTTTTCAACTGCCATTTTATTTTCTTTAGCACTTTTAGAGATCAGTTTTTTTCTCACTTAAATCACAAAAGCTTTGCTTTTGCACTAAATTTTACTGCCTGGTGCATGTTTTTATTTGAAATATACTTCCTTTGCTTAAGTTGTGTTAAACTGGTTGTTTTATAGGGAGAAAATTAATTCTTGGGATGGGATTGACATTTTATTCCTCAGACAGTGTTCGTCAACAGCTCCGGGAGGAAGTATATGAAGCAATGGCAGAAGGGGATAGAGAGAAAGAATTATCCAAACCTGTATCTGAAAATAAAAAATCTGATGGTGGAGATAGCTGTGTAGAAACATCAGAAAAGGTGACTGAAGGAGAAAATACAACTAATCAAGATGATATTGTATCAACAAAGAAACCAGATCAAGAGCAGGATTCTGTTGCTGATACTGGGGATGCTAATAAAGATAAGACTTCTAAAAAAAATGAAGAAATTGAATCTGGTGAAATTAAAGTGCATGTTCCTGAAGAGAAGACTGAGGGTGATATCGTCAAAAATGATGAGAAAGTTATTAATGAACAGCCAAGTGTTTCTGATAGTGATGTGAATGAAAAGGCCATAGCTGAAAATACTGAAAAAGATGTCAAGGAAACAAACTTAAAAGAGAATTCTGAGGATGTAACAGAAAAGGTAGAGAAAATAAATGAATCAGAAAAGGAAACTGTTAATGAATCTGGTAAGGATCTTGAAGTTTTACCACAGCTGTCTGCAGAGAAGGAATCAGCTCCTGAAAATGCAGCTGCTAATGCTGAGGCTATTAAGATTGATGATGAAAATAAAGATGTAGAAATGGCTGATGAATCTGAGGGTGATTTTTAATTTCTCATTTATCATTCAACTTTCTAACCAGTTTTGTGTTATATTAAATTTTTTCTTGTTCTGCTGCTCTATTTTAACAAATCAGATTGATAACTTTCCATGATTTAGAAATATATTGTTTTTATAGCTAAAGATAAATTAGAAAGTTGCTTATCACTGAATGCTTTGTATTACAAAGTTGCTTTAAATACCTTAAATAATTTATCACTAGCTTATAGAAAGCTTGATGTATATTTTTATCTCTGTTGGTTCTTGTGTTTTGTTTTGTTTTTTTTATTTTTTGTTTTTTTTTTGCATGAATTAATAATCTGTAACATTAATGTACTTTCAGACCACATACTAACATTTGTCAAATATAATATCACAGCATGTCAGTAAAGTTTTTCTTACTATTAAGTTGTTCCTTACATAATTAGTCATTAAATTTAACTTAAATGTACATTCTTTATCATGGAAATATTCTAAATTGAAGTTGTAATGACAAATTCTTAGGACTGTGTTTGCATGTACGCCTATCAAGTTTCAGACATTTTCAGAGAATTGCCAATTTCTCTCATGCAACACTTATTCAATCTAACAATAATATTGTCAATATAATTAATTTAAAAGGAAGTAAAATTTAGGAATTCTTTTATTCGTTTCTTGTCTAACCATTGGGAAAATCAGTCCATTGCCCATTATTTTTTTTAATCAGGAAGCTTCACACAAATAAAACTTCACTGGAATTAAGAGCTTTCATATTAATTTTGTAGCCAATATAAGGTATTTCCCTTGCACACAAATTAATAAAAAAAAAAGTAACACTGATCATTGATTGACATTAAAATTATTTTGGATTTTAAAAACATGTATTGAATTTATGAAAAATGTTATTCTCAGAATGTATTGCGCTTTTTCCCTATATTTCTTAGTCTCACAGCACCATTTCACATGAGACTGGATGATCCAGTATAAATATTTTAGGAGGGATGGGTGTATCCTTGTTCTATTTATCTATTACCGGTACCTGGAGTAGGATGGAATGCTATAAATCTTTTTTGTCCTATCCATACCATAAAACACTTTGATAACAAAACCCATTACTTTTTATGTTATCACCTAGCACCTAACATATTTACAACACTTAGCGCTGTACAGTTTAATTGCCCATTCACAAAAAAGAAAATGATTGGCTTCGGTTAGTTTTTTATGTACATTTAAAACATACATGATTATGCATTCTTGGTAAAATAAGTATTCCTCTTTTTTTTTACAGGTTTTATTTAACTGATCAGATTTCACATTTTACTAAGCAACACTTGTATCAAATTGTTCAAGCTAATGTAAATTAATTTTTTTATATTTTTTGTGCATATTGATTGATAGAACCAGAAGCTGATGATGACGAAGCTGAAGAAACAGTAGATGAAGAGACTGCTGAAGGAGATAACGCTACTGAGGATGGAGAGAAAGAAGAGGTTTGTCACATCACCAATGAATTATTTAAATGGTCGGCTTTTATTTCACTGTTTGACAACCACAGTGGTCTGTTTTGAAAGTTACATTTTGCTAATGTTTAGAGCTGTAACTGGTTTCTATGAAGATGTTAATGTTTCAGTATTATCAGCATTAACTAAGAGTGATTCTGCTTTATAGATAAGCTAGGGGTGAATTCAGAAATTTCTAAAAATAAATGTATGCAACATATTTTAAATGGGAAAAAAATGTGTACCTTTCTAATTTCTGCATTAGTCAACAGAATTATCACAATATAATTTTGGCCCAAGAAACCCCCTAATTTTGCCCTGTTTAAGGCCCTTTAAGTTGTCAGGAATGTGACCTTTAAATTATTGGAATGACTGGTGAAAAGTGATGTTGAGAAAAAATTGCCTGGTTGAAAAACCCTCCTGTGTAGGGAATTGGACAATGGCAATGGTACAACTTTAATTTGTTCTTAAAATTGGTGCATGTATTCCTTTTTAATAATTTTTGTATGAAGCCTATAGTTAAAAATACACAAATTAAGACCCTTAGTTTAGGGATTTGAGGGTTGTTGGCTGACCACTACTTAGTGGGAAAATGGTTAACAAGATTAATTCTGAGATGCACTAATTTTTTAAAAAAGTACTTCATTGCATTAACAAATATGCCATTTAATCCTCAAAAAAACTTATTTTACTAACTGTATCAGTGCTCATAGTTTAAAAAGATTATGTCAATATCAATAACCACAATTTTAAAGCATGGATTTATTTTAATACATAACATTCATGTAAACAGTAATTTTTTTTTCCCAGGATGTCCCTAATTTTCAATTGGCATGGGAATATCTTGATCTTGCTAAAGTGATATATTTGAAGTAAGTACTTTTTTTTTAAAAGTTCTTATTCCTAACTACCTTTTAAATCTTGCTAAAATATATAAATTCTTAAATTCAGGAGTGAATCTAAAGATGACCAGCTGAAAGCTGCTGAATGTCACCTAAAATTAGGGGAGGTCAGCATGGAAACAGGTTTGTGTGATATAAATACATTAATATATTTGGTTAATATATTATGGGCATTTTTTTGTAATCTCATTTCAAGGTCTATTAGACAAAATTTGTTAAGATCAATTACTTGTTTCAGAACAACATACTACTGCTGTAGAAGATTTACTCAGTGCTTTAAAAATTCAGCAAAAACTACTTGAACCTGAAGATAGATTGATTGCAGAGACACATTATCAGCTTGGTCTTGCTTATGGCTTAGGGAAGGAATTTAAATTGTCTATTGAGCAATATCAGCTTGCAATCAGTGTTATTGAATCAAAAATTGGTTAGTGCTACCGAGTTTTTATTATTTTTATATTTTTTAAAGCAAATTTTAAAATGAATTTTAAGTTGTATGGTGCGTTTTATTTCCCTAGCGTCCTTGAAAAAACTCACAACAGAACAAGACGTAGATACTGAAAATAAAGGTATTTAGTGCTTGTCTTGTTTAATTGTATACATGTTTTTTTTTTTTTATTTATTTATATATTTTATATAATGTATTGTGATAATTTCTTGTGTAAATTTTACAGAAAATCTTGAGACAAATCAGGAACTTAAGAAATATCTTGATGAGATTAAAGAGCTTCAGGATTTGATTCCTGAAATGCGAAATAAGGTAGGGTCAATCTGTTTTACTTGTTATTTATTTCGTTAATAAACTTTCATTAATTTTTATAATTCCGAATTAAAATCCATTATATACATGTATTAAATGTATTTTAGATTGAAGATACACAGATTGAAGAAAATGATCTGCAGAAATTGAAAGCTATTGTAATGGAGGATATTTGTCAGTCTGGAACTACCAAGGTAACTGCTTATCTAAATTTTCATAATTCTACAGTTAAATATCGCTATGACAAATTTGACATAATTTATTTTTTTTTTAACTAGCAGTATTATCTGTTTTCTCATTTATTCTGTTCCATACAAAATTGCGTAAAAAGATTTTTAAAGGAGCTAAGATGTGTTTTTTTTTTATGTTTGAATACCTGAATTTCTTCTTTAGCATTGGAATTTATTTCTATAATTTCCCTAACCAAAACAAAAAGATTACCATTTTATTTAAGTATTTTTGCAAAAAAATTTTTAGTTTTCTGTAAAGCAATGCTGGTAAGATCACATTTTACTGAATCTGTACCATAGCTGTCACACAAACTCCCTCAGTGTCACCTCCCCCTCCCCAATTCTTCGTTGACTTATTACTTAAGGTTTCTTTCAGCCACACATACAAAAAAATCGCATTGCTATTTTACAAAGTGTGTAATTACTGACTTAAAAATATGCTGTCCTTTATATTTTCATTTTTAGTAGTGTAGCACCTGAATATTGATACACAATAACACAAATATAGCGGCTTTTGGAAAATCTATTTAAATTGTTCTGTATGATTTATATTTTGATTACATTAAACTCTTTCATGAGCCAAATTCGACCTCCATTCATCTTGTATGGTATGTATAAAAATTCTCACTTTTCTATTTAGGGTTTTGGGTCTCCATCAAAAAAATCTGATGTTATAATTTCTGGTGAAGTTGATGAAAATGGAGAGGTAATCAAAATTTTATTTTTAATTATTTACAATAAGAGTGCAAGTTATGTAATGTTTGTCTAATTAAAATTGCTACTTTTATTTTCACAGAAAAAAACGTCAGATATTGCTCATCTTGTAAGAAAAAAGGTAACTTAATGTTGTTTTTTAGTTGGGCTACTTATTTAATATCGCCAATTTTTTCTATACCTTTATCTGATTCTTTTTTGTTGCTATATTAGAGAAAACCTGAAGATGATGCAGTTGCTCCAGCAGAACAAGAAGTCAAGAAAATAAAGCAAGAAACATCTGAGGAGAATGGTCCTAAAGTAAATGGTGACTCAGATATAAATGGCATTAGTGACACTCCTAGTGAAAAAAGCTCAGAGATGGTGAATGGTGATAGTGAAAAATCAGCCATTGACAAGGACTGTAAAGAAGTAAGATTTCAAACACATTTTGGACTTGTTTCTTTCGTTACTACTTACCTCTAGCACTTAAAACACTAGTGGTCATTTAACTAAGGGGCTTAATCATTTTCTACGCTGTTTACCCACATGGCTTACTTTCCTTAATTTATAAGGCCCAAAGAAACAGGTGCATGTACCTGAAATGGCTTTCACTCATTTTGTCTCATTTATTAGATGATGAAATAAATTTAAAAATATTTCGTTTAAAAACTTGATCCATGGAGCCGTAAATGGCTATTGTGGCGCACTTCACCCAATCTGAAAGTGCAAATCTATGAAATAGCACTGTTATGTAAGTGTCCACCTCTGCCGCCACACCACCCCCCTGCTGATGCCAAGACACTTGTCTCCTCATCAGTAGATGTTAAAGGTCTAACTCCTCTATCTTCCCCCCTGTCATTATCTAGTAAATGTGAAAGTTGAACTCAGGTTGAGGTGAGATAATGTTGTATAGGGTAGGGGAAGGGGCCCAAAAATTTTTTGCTGTAATGAAAATTTCATTACACTGACTTTTGTTCATAATAATGACATTTCACTCTTTACATTTTTAACTGGGTTGTAAGTTTTAAATGTTTTTTTTTTCATCTGTTTAGAAAATACAGACAGAAAGTGCTGCAGAAGTTGAACCAATGGCTACATAATTCCCTTTTAATTGGTTGAAATACATCACAACTTTGTCATTCCTGCTTTAATCACATGTACATTTTTCATATGGCATCATCTAAGTCAGCATTCTTACCAGTGGTTTTTTTTTTTTTTTTGTGTAACATAAAAATTCATTTTGGCATTGTTATTCAGTTGTTTACATTACTGCAAGTTCATTTAACAATTGTTTGGTGGTTACTGTAATACCAGTATATGGAATGTGATTGAATGTATTCTGTTGAATGAGTAATAAATGGAAGTATCCTTGAAACAATAATTTACTAACTGAACTTGGTTTTTATTTTATTTATTTTTTGTATCAGTCAGTTATGGTGGAAGCTCCACACCCTTCTTTTTTAATTAGCCATGTTATCTATACTCCACCCATCACATGTTCATTGGGGGGTGGGGGGGCATACTTTGTATGCATATTTGATCTAAATAATAGAAATCTGAATTATACCACTGCCTGTCATATTGCCTCATGAGGTTGAGCTGAGACCCAGTTCAAGTTGATATTTTAAAAAAAATGCTATGCCAGTCATAGAAAAATAAGGTTAATGGAAGCCTCTGCACTTAACCCAACAAGAACCGTCTTTTCTTAAGGGGCAACCATTCACTTATAACGTCAGTGGGGAGGGGGTTGCGAAAGTCATTAATGATAAAGAAAGCTGAAGCACAGCTTGCATATCTTTTTATTGTCTGTCCTCAAGACTTCCATGACAGTGTCATAATTAGAATTTTCCTGTACTAGCCCAAAGAAACTATAATTCTAATAATGTTTGTGAAATATGTTCAATTGTTCCATAAGTTGAGGTTTTAACTACATACACATAGATCAAAAAACAAATTGTGCAATTTACTTTGGCATGAAAGCATTTAAGAACTGCAACAACCATCATAGCGAATTCAAATTTTTTTTTTTTCATTATTTTGACAATCTTGATTTAAAATTTTATAAGGTACTAATCTGTCAATGATTCCATCAATATCTTTCAATGTATAACACCAATATCAGAAAGCCTTGATTGCCTCTTAGTGGATAAGTTTTTTTTTGTCAGTTTCAGTTTTGAAAATCTCACATGAAGTTACAGACACTTCAATAGTGAGAAATAATTGCAGGTTCAATCTGCATGCTCTACTAAACAATTTCGCTTCTCGACGAGAAAAATTCGCAATGGTTCTAACTTGTTCACCACTTTGTCATGCATTACGCTTATAATCTGCAGATACCGGTGTGTATAACTCCTTGAAAAATCCAATAACAGCTTTGGTTTATGCTAGGTAGAAGCGTTATTTAATCTATTCTGTATTTAATGTGACCATACTGGGTTTATAATGAACATTACGCCCTCTTATAAAACAAGTATCATTGTGTAGGTAATTATAATAAGATAGAAAAGTATTATGTCATTAGTACCAACATTTGCTAGAAATAAACATCAATGAACCGGTTGAAGGGTTGTAAGAGTATATTACTAATACTCAGTGCTGTTAATCCTTGTCCTTAAGGACCATTTTTCAGTCCTTGTCCTGGTCCTTGGCAGACAAGTCCTTATCCTTGTCCTTGCTCTTTCAGTCCTTATTAACATTACAAGGACCTGCTTTGTGGTTTTTAATAAAAAAATTTTTTTTGCTATGCTTAGGCTGGTGCTATATTTAAAATCAATGCCAATCTATGGCAATGCATTCTGCATGTATTTATATTATCTATGGTGCTGCCATTTCTAGACTTCCTTTTCTTTTTGTTTCCGCTTTATTATTGGCGGCACATTTCTAATCTCATAAATATAAATTGATTTTCTTAAAATTTAATTATAAAAAAATAATGGCTCCGCTTCGTATACCAAATGTAATTAATTTTGCCTATACCGACTTTAGTGAAGATAAGGTTAAAAATAAGTGGAGTGCAAAATGTTGCATTTGTCGCAAAATAATTCAAGACAATATCAACGTGACTTCATGATTTACAAAGTAAGTGTGCTTTGTTTAGCCTCAGTAGTAATTTTTTCAGATTTTTTAATTAGTAGTATTACGCATTTTAGTAGTCTTGCTACATGTTCTTAATAATTTTAATTACGCCTTATACGGAAAATGCCGTATTATCGCAAACAATGTTAAAAATTCAAGCATACAGTAGCAATAGTTTATCAACAGAAGTAATTAAAAACAATATACATTAAGTATTTTGATTGAAGAATATATGTAGTCGCCTTAGATAACGCGCACACGTAGATAATGCGCAGGAGGGTTGCGCTGTTTGTAAAATCGTGTATAGCGCGCGCGTTATATACGTGAAAATACGGTACACGTTGCCTGTGTAGAACTTTTTTAGGCCTAAATTTTATATTCAACTCAACAGACATCTGTCCAACCGTCACGAGGATAAGTACAAATCTTACCAAAGAGAAACGTCTCGACCAACAACATCTGATCAGTCACAAATCACAGATTTCACAAGTAGTCCCTCTAATTCAAATGTGGGTGGTTCTACAATATATGGTGCCAGCAGCAGTCGGCAGAAAGTCATCACCCAATTGATTATTGATAATCTGATTGTTGGCTTGGGTATTGCAATTTCAGCCATTGACAGCCCCCAGTTTCGCCAGTTCTTACAAGTTGTTGATCCAAGATACCAGGTTCCGTGTCGGCAAACTTTGCCATATTCAGTTATTCCAAAGTCAGTCGAGGAGCAAAAGGCTAAGTTGATGGTCAAGCTGAAGGGCTGCACAGATGTGGCACTGACTGCTGATATCTGGACAGACCGTCGGTGCCATTCATACCTTGGTGTCACAGTGCACAGTGTGCTGTACTCTCAGCTGTTGGCATTCTCAGCTTTTCGTGGATCACACACCGGTCAATTAATTAGTGAAGCACTCGATCGAATAGTGAATGATTTCAGTCTGAATGGAAAAGTTAAGCACGTGATTACTGATAACGCGAGCAATATGTTGAAAGCCATGTGTCTTTTTTTCCCCATCATCTGAAGAAGAAACGCCTCCAGTGGACACATATGTTGATGATGATCAGCTGTGGGAGGATTTGCCTGATGAGGAAACTGATTCATTGACTGAAATTGGAAGCCGACTTGCATGCTTCAGTCATTCACTGCAGCTGGTTGTGCGAGGTGGCCTTGAGAAGACCACCAGCTGTAGATCAGCACTCTCAAAAATTTCGAAATTAGCCAATATTGTTCATCAAAGTGCATTATTTCGAACGGCTTTTGAGGACATTTTCAAGTGTGGAAACATGGTAAAGTTAATTCCAGCAACAAACGACACTCGTTGGAACAGTGTATATAGACAGCTGGAAGCAGTTGTCGACTTGGACCAGGCAAAATTGATGGATTTGCTGCGACAAACATCACATGAAAATCTTATAATGACAGCCAAGGAATATGGACAGATCCAAGAACTTGTTGATGTTCTAGCTCCATTTGCACAGGCGACAGATATTGCACAGGGAGAGAAAATGGTTACAATTAGTTGTGTGGTCCCGACCATTTTCAGCCTTCGCCGCTTTCTTTCTCAGCAGCTGAATAAAGTTACGTACCACCATTCTGTCCTAAATGAACTTCTTTGCCAGTTGGATGAAAGGTTTTTCATGCTGTTCAAGCGTCTTGATATGACAAATCACTTGACTCGTCAACAAACTTCAAAGTCGTTGGCATTTGACAACAGCATTTTTATCTTAGCATCTGCAGCAGACCCCCAATATGCTTTTCACTGGCTTGCTGACCACCCAGGACCTCAAGATGTGAGAGAACCTACGACATCGAATAACTGGTAAGTTGATGATTTTATTTTTTATGATTGTTTGGCAGTTAATGTGCAATGCTGGAGTTGTAAATTTGTGTCGTTGTTTATGGCAATTTTTTTCAAAACGTTATTCATTCATTGCTCATAGTAACCACTTGGCCAGTGCTAGTCACTCATTTATTTTTAATTAAAGCAAAATGTTTACCTAATGCATATGTGTATAATTGTACATAGTTGTAAACGGTTTTTTGTTTTTTTACAGCAATGCTGCAGTCTGAGCTCACTGTTTGCTGACCAGCATCTTCTATTTCCACATCAGCCGAGTCGCACAAGCCAACTCCAGCTCCCTCGGAAAGTCAACCTTCTGCGAAAAAAGCCAGAGTCTCCCTCTTTTCACATTATAAAAACAAGTTGGAGACTACTGTAGAAGATGCAGCTGTTAAGAGTGAGAAACAGCTGCAGAATTACCTGGAAGTTATAAATTCATCATCATTTAATGCAGACGAGTGCAAACTGTCAGACATATATAAGAAACCGGAATTTTCATTGCTGTAGCCATTGCTGGCGAGACTGTTTTGCGCTCCTGCAAGTTCAGCTCCAGTGGAACGAGTCTTTTCACAAAGTGGATTGTTTTTACGACCACACAGAGCTCGTATGAGTGATTCACTATTGGAGGCACTTGTGTTCCTCAAGTGTAACGCTTGACATTGACTAACATTATGATTTTGTTGAATGCACTACATTACATATATATACATGAAATTTAAATAAATTTTGTTGTTAAAGAAATATTGGATTTTATTGTTTTATGAAATCCTTGTTTTAGTCCTTGTATGCAAAGTCCTTGTCCTTGATGCAAAGTCCTTGTCCTTGTCCTGGTCCTTGGCAGGCAAGTCCTTGTCCTTGTACTTTGTGTCCTGGTCCTGTTCCTTGCACTTTGTGTCCTTGTCAACAACACTGCTAATACTTACTACTATATATAGTACTCACATCCTTGAGTGGAAGCTTTTCGTTGGTTTTCTTGTTTAAAATGTATATTATTGTATATCCTGTCCTATTTTTTTAAAATACTTCGACGATGAAAACAATATAAACTATATTAAAGAAAAATAAATATTACTTTCATTTAAACTGCGTTTGTAAACATCTCCAATTTCAGAAACTACATGCATCATTTTTTAGCGCGTTTGCTAATAACTTCTGATTGATTATTATTTGATTCAGAGCAGCTTAGAATTGTATTCATTACATAAGCTCCGGACGCTCTGCGTGATGGCATCATATCTTACTGCTGTTTTTAACTATGAAAGTAAAGTTCCCTTAAGCCCCAAGGGGCTCATCGGGGCAGATGAAGTGTAGAATTCATCTGTTTCAGTAACCTCGGCATATAAAGGGATTATGTGGTTAGCACAACGCCCAGCAGCCTTTACTCCCCCAACTTAATCATAAAGTATAACGTTGCCATAATTTTAAAACTGCACTTAAATGTTAAATTGTTACATGTGAACACAGTTTTAGCAAATTAAAACAAATTTTGAAGAAAAAGATAATGCCTTAGACCTTTCTCTGGCTTTGGGGGTTACACTGCAGAGCCATTTTTGTGATGTCTTCTGGAGGCTTCCTTAGTGAGTGGCCGATCCATCTCCATTTTCTCATGGACACTTGTAGGTCTGTGGGATCTTGGTTTGCCAGATGCCATAGATCTTCGTTCCTGTATTTATCTAGTCGCCTTATCTTTAAAATATTCCCGAGGCAACCATTTAGGAACGTCTGTAGTCTATTGGTTAATGAGTTGGTGACTCCAAGTTTCCGCCCCGTATAACAGTACCGATTAGACGTTGCTGGAAATCTGGAGTTTATATTTGGAAATCTGGAGTTTATATTTGGTTGCGTATTCTGAATTTTCTGCGTATCTGGAATTCTGGTCAAATCTCCTGCTTTCTGAAAAATGATGAGAAACGGACGAAACTGATCATCCTGTCCACCAAAAGAGCAAAAGAAGGCTGTGAATTCTATGGATTTTATGTAAGCAAAACAACAAGTAGAAAGATGTAACGTGGACAAAATTTTAACACACAGCTGTTCGCGCAACACACGCAACCGCACTATGACAGGGGAGTTGCGTTCTGATGAATGACTGTTAATAGAGCTGCAGGTCTAACGTGTTGCAACAGAAGTGCCGGACAGACTTCATATGGAGTTGAAGGACACATTCCAAATGCTGCGAAATCATGTGGACACCTTTTGGGTTTCTTCTTGAACTAAGACACCTGTTGGCTTCATATGGTAATGACGTGTGCTCAAACCTTGCAACCTCCATTCGAATACTGCTAACTCAGGCCACTTCCAATGCATCATTATAGATATCATTTTCAAAACTCAAATCCCTGGGACGCCATGCTTTGATGATTTATTTCTCTCGCTATATTTAAACATAACATGAGGTTCTAATTTACTACTGCTGCAAAAGGCTTGCCTAACAAATATACCAAAAATAACCAATCAGTCGGTGTTTTTAGTAGTTTTTACACATCTCATCAAACATTTGTACATTTTTTCGGCCTCTGAATCCCTCGATCAGCTGGCGTAAACAGGAAGTGCGAAATCGAAAGTGTTAAAACCGAAAGAAAGAATTGTTTATATCTTGGTTTATAACTACAAAAATGATTCGTAGTAATGGTTATCATATCATACTGTTAATAGTACTTTCATTCGCTTTATTTCATGGTAAGTTTTTGTGGATTATATGAATACATTTGTTCATCTGTCATTGTCTTTTAAAAAAAGTAGTCACTGCATCTAAATTTAATATGTTGTTTTCTTATGGGAAATGCTCCTCGTACGTCAAAGACGTACGATGTATTTTTTTTTTTACTTCGTACGGCAATTTTTTCTAATTATACATTAAAATAAGGGGTTAGTTTGTCTGGCGCGCTAGTGATGTTGGTTGTTCGCTCGGCCGTGACCCAGTTTGGCAAGCTATGTGCGGGTTCGATTCCTATGAGAGACATAAATTTTTTTGTTCAGATTTTATTTTTCAGGATCAGGGATAGGGGGTTAGGGATAGGGTTAGGGTGTGGTGCAATATCTATTGATGGTCATTTTTAAATAAATCATAAATTATTTTTTTCAGATTTTTTTTTCAGGATTAGGGTTAGGGATAGGGTTAGGGATAGGGATAGGATTAGGGTTAGAGTTAGGAATAGGGTTAGGGATAGGATTAGGGATAGGGTTAGGTTGTGGAGCAATATCTACTGCATTTATAACTTTACATCATAAGAGTTCCTCAAAGTTTTGCTTGACGTACGAGGTAAAAAAAATACATCGTACGTCTTTGACGTACGAGGAGCCAGTGCGTTTCTTTATTTTATACTTTTTTTGGTTACTTTTTGCTACGAGTATTTTGTACTAAACTGTAAATTTCTGTTATTAGTTTGTATTATAACTTAAATTAAGTCTTAATTATTAAATGTGGTTTCTCAGGCTCAGAATTGTAAATTTAAAATGCTAAATTGTCTTGGTCATTGCCCTTTGGCATTTTTCAAACGCAGTGAGTGAATGACTACGGAACCAAGGAACGGGACTCCGTATTTTTTTTTTTTTGGGGTCCAGGGATAGATGCTCATGCGCAGTTGACAGACTGCTTATTATTGCATTTTTTTTTCTTTTGTTTTCGGGGCTAGGGTTAGGGTTAGGAATAGGGCTAGGATTAGGGTTAGGGTGAGGAGCAATATCTATAGCTGGACCCTTTAAAAAAAAATCGGAGTCCAGCTATCGGCATGCGCACATCATAGCCTTAAAAAAATAAAGTCCGACTAGAGTGCTAGAGCGCCTGCGCATCTATCCCTGGTCCCCGAAAAAAAAAATACGGAGTCCTGGTCCTTGGTCCCATAGCCACTGCGTTTTCAAAATTAATAAATGTGTCTGTGAGTGTGTAGTTAGTGACTTAGTGGCAACATAATATTGATATTAGAAATACATTAATTTATCAGATGATATTGTATTTCTATTACTAAAGAAGCCATTTTTAGAGATAAGATGTGGAGTTGAAGTACATCAAAAAGTGCAGTTGTTCTCTTGAGTTTAGTTTAATTGTTGTCTACGCCCCAATAATTAACAAACAATTGCTTTAGTTAAATCGATGCACCCTTCAGAAGTAATCAAAAGAAAAGTATTATTTATTCCAGAAATCCTTAACAATATTTTTTTATTTCTGTATAAATAATTGAACAAGATATTTCTATTTAAAAAAAAAAACATTATTCACATTACCTTCAAATTTCACTTGAGATTCGAATACTTTTATTCTCTCCTGAAGTTTCTTGAATTCCTGAATGAATAAATTAACATCCAATTATTATCTTACATAGCCACATTTTACTTAACCTGCTTTCTTAAAATTTTCAAAGGACATATGGAATAAGTTTGTAAGATAACTCTCGTATATAATGAGTTTAAAAAATAAAACTAAGGCCTGAGGCATTCCTAAATAGTCAAAACAAGAGTAAGCATGTACACACCAGCTCTATTAGCTACCAAACAAGAGGACATGAAAATAATATAGTATATGTACATTAATAATTATCTTCATGAGTCTCTTAAAAATTTCTCAAAGAATCCACTGCCATTAGCATCTCATTACGAATAATGACTTAAAGCTTTACATATGTCTAAAGTTTAAAATTCTACTTCACTGATTTTAGCTTTCTCTACTTGCTCAGCTTTCTTAAGAAGTGATGAATGTTCTTCCTTACTCTTCCTTACTCAGATGTAGACCAGCTTTTTCAAATATTTTTCCCAATCTTTTCATATAACCCTGTCTTATATGTTTGGTATCATCAGAAAGATGACAAAAACTCTCTTTATCTATTAAATTTTAAGTATTATGTAACTCAGCATTTGGCAAACTTTAGAACCTCACAGATTGCTATATTTGTGAGCTTTATTCCTATTGACCATCAAATTTGTTTCTTCTGTGGGCCACTAAATTCAATAATTTATTACCACACTGAAATAGATGTATATTTTTTATTCCTGTTAGCACTTTTACATGATCAGTCAATCATTTAGTGAAATGACTCTACATGAACATGTATATTATTGGGACTAATATAAACCTTCTTGTAAGAAATCAGAATTGGTTTTCCAAAAAAATAATTTACTGTTTAAATGTAGGCTCCAATAGCTAAAAGTAACCAAACATCATTAAAATTGTATTTAGCACTATGAGAAAAACTTAATCGTTTTTCAATCTATTGTAAAAATCTTAAGTAAGTAATTGTCTATCTCTCTTTTTACATGTGTATATATTTCACTTAGAAGATGAAACTAAACATAGGTTTAAATCTAGCATTTTGAAAATTCCCAAAGTAACTAAATATTTTTAGTTAAGTCAGTAATTAAAAAAATTATTTAGTAGTGGAATTTCACTTTTAACTAAACTTCTTCAACTTGTTTGAACTTTTCTTAAAGGTAAAAAAAAATGTAGTAAATTTAACTAATAGTTGGTACTCTTGTAACATATCCTATAGATGCTCATGGAGACCTAGTTGAAATGAAAATTGTCGATGAACCATCAAGTTTTGGGTAAGCAAAATTATTTTGAATTTAAAAAGAATTTTTTTTATTTTAAAGCAGTGTAAATTAAAAAAAAACATATTCTAATTATGTGAAATCATACAAATGAAGCTATTTTTTCTTACAGAATTAACAATGTATATTCTCAACAAAGTCACGCTCAGCAAGAAGAAACACTGAAAGTCAGAGTACAACCTGCCAACTACTCAGGCCCTCCTCATTTTAGGAGATTAACAGGACGTTGTTTCATTTCGGTTATTAGAAAGTTAGTCTACTTTCAGTTATAACTTTTACATTTTGATTGTTTGTTTGCTTTTTATGATTTGGCTCTCTATTTCATTTAAAATCTGTCATGTCTTTTTTTTTTGTTTTTTATTTTTTTTATAATTTATTGATACAAATATAGAATACAGTTCAGTTTTTTTAATTACCCTATCAAACTTAAATCACTCTTGCAGCTACAAGTACAAGTTTTGTCCATTTTCAAATGTAACACAGCATGAACAAGGTCTACATTGGAATCCATATAGGGGGGTGCTAGGGTGAGTAATTGCATTCAAAAATAGGTTAAAAGTTACAGAAGTTTTGTTTTTTTTTAACTTTTTAGTGCATTTTAATGAAATCTTTTTTTTTTTTTTTAAATTTTATACCTTTTTATTTCATAACAATTAAACTTAGCATGATTTGACTATTTTATATAAGACAAAACATAGTTAACTATTTAGAACCGGTGCTTTACTATCTCATTTAATTTAACACTGTTATCTCCTTCCATATACTTTCCCATTATAAACATTACTAAAAAGTAATTAGCTTCATAATTCTACAAGATGTTAATTTTAGAAAAAAAAAAGCAAAATCGTGTATTGTCATCAATAATACACACATTTAAATTTTCGGTGTTCTGACTAAATGACAAAGGTCCAATATTGAGTCACAAGATTTGATCTGGACAGACAGAAAGCTAATTTAAAGATAGTAAAAAAACAACTAAACCCTGGCTGAATGGTGTAAGTGCTCACAGCTCCACAGCCTGTTTAATAGATTCAAAAATCAAACCCTGGTAGACTGATGCACAATTACTCCACATTTATTTTAATTTATTCATAATTGAAAAAGAGTTGACTCTTTGTTTATCAATTTTCAGTGTGTGGCAAGAATGGGAGATTGTCAACAACACTTTTGTTGCTATGATGATGAATGACGGCGATCCATGTGGAAATATTTTTAGATCTGTTAAAGTGAGCATTTCATATAATCACAGGAAAAAATGTTTTTCGCCTTGTATAAATTGAAAAAAAAACATTTTTGTTTCGAAAAATATATATTTCATTAACAATATACATGTATAAGGTATTCAAGCTGCACTAAATTCTACAGTTATATATTTTTTAGTCAAGAATATTCTTTTTCCCTTTAGCTCTACAGCCAAATTTAGAGCTTTGTCTTCAAGGCCTTTCTCAACCTCATCTTTTTGTCTGCTTCTTGGTCTGCTTCTGTTTTTTTTTTTTTTACATTGGATGTTGTATTATATATTGCCTTGGTGCCTATGTACCCAACCCACCTCAATCTCTTTATTTTGATTTATGCTTTTATGTTTGGTTCTTCAATTAACTAGGTAGTCCAAACAAAATTTATTGCAGACCCAAAGTATTTGTTTTATTGAAAATAAGTTATTCTAAGAATTAGAATTCTAAATTTTTGAATAACTTAAAAAAATATAAGCTTCTAAAAATCAGAATTTATTACTTTGAAACTCTTTTAAGAGTCATGTTTTCAGATTTCTTTATCCTTAAAATTATAAAAAAAAACATTCTTTAGACTAATGCATTATTCATTTAATAACCCATAAGCAACACTCATTTTTTTACTGCTTTAAATTAATAAAAGGTAAAGTTCCCATAAGGCTTTAAAGACTCTTCAGAGTGCAGAATTCATTTGTTTCTGTATCCAATGCATGTTGGCACATTGCCAAGTCACTTTTACTTCCCCAACTTTATGTCAGTTACCCAATAAAATTAATATAACATATAATGTTTTTGCTTCATACATTTTGTCAAGGGAGACTAAAAAAACATAAACTGCAAAAAAAAAAATCAAATTATTGTCCAGAATAAACTGAATCACTTAGAGGCATTATTATAATGATATTGATCTAAAGCGTCATCATTATTTCACCTCCTTAAACTTCTGTCAAATCTCTGAAGAGATTTATTATCCAATTAACCAACATTAAACACTGCCATTTCAATATGAGATGACAGAGATGATGGGATTTTATGCTCTGTAGTTTTCCTGTAAAATTTCCCTTGGTTTTCTGTTATTCTGTTTTATAGAAAATCAGATTAGTTATTTAATGGTGACATTGCTTCACAAATTTAATCAAAAGCCATAGTATCTTTGAAAAATACTAGTCATACCGTTATCGTGGCATATGCCACAGAAAGAACGGGCATAAATAGCAGCACGAATAATAAAGAAGAGACACACCTGTTAGCAAAGCAAATCAACCAAAGTGGAGCTGGCTCAGTATGCATGTCTGGCAAGCTAGGGTGCAGGAGTGGGGGGAGCGGTATCTCCAACGCAGTGCGTATGTCTCGAGATCTGTGTCTTGATAGCTCTGGCGTATTTATTATATATATAGATACTTTATTCTAAATATATTCTCAATATTTGATCATGTTAGTCTCAAATTATAGTATACTTAATTATTGGTGTCTTTTCCCCAAATGCTACAGTGATTTTTAGCCCTATTGGTTTAGAGGAAAAATACTGCCAGCCTATTGTGTAGAAGTAAAATAAATGTTGCCCCAAAATAGTTACTTGTGACCTTTTTCAATTATACATTTTTTAATATATTTTTGAAATCACTGAAAAAATTTTACAATATTTTTAAGTACTTTGAATTATGTTTAAAATGGTACGTAACTTTTATAAATCATGACAGGCTAAGTGAATAAGGTTAATGAAGTGCAAAAATGTGCTATCAAGTGGAGGAAGCAGTTTTTTGTTGGTTTGGACTATCTAATATATGTATAACAATATACACAAATTTTACTATTGGGATTTTCAGCCAATATTTATTGATACTCATTAAAATTTAAAAATTGCTTTAGGTTACTTTCATGTGTGGCAATCACAGTGAAATAGTCAATGCCAGTGAACCTCAGACCTGTAAATATCACATCATTTTTATGACACCCCTGGTTTGTCACCCAGATTCTATGCTGGTTTACCCAACACTCAGCAAGGATTTACAGAAAGAGTGGGATAATCTTGAAGTCATTATGGCAAGACAAGAGCTAACTACCAAGGTCTCTTGATTTTCAAAAAAATTAATTACTACCAATTTTTTAAAATGTTCACTGCATACATTTTTATAGGCTA
>JAGDYQ010000005.1:11829941-11839941 GCA_021962125.1 Bulinus truncatus | reverse complement strand
TTTATACATAGATACATTTAACATTTATCTAAATTTTTTCATGTTTAATCCAGACATATGTAATATTTGTACTGGTAAATAGGTATGAATGAATGCATCCAAGTTTTAATGAACCTGGATTTTTATCTCATTTTTATTTTACTGGAGTTAAAAAATTAACTACTCAAATAATAACAGAATAACACATTTGTCTTTAACCAGCTTCAATTAAAATTTGTTTGGCTGAGAAATGAGATAATGGTTTGTTAATCTCTGAATAATTTCGATGTATATTCTGATTTGCTGCATATAGCGATGTGCACTTCGCTGTGTACCAATACCTCAAAGCGTGGGTCTCGGCTTTGGTAATGTGTTGTGCGTCACCAAAATTTAAATTATTGATTGATGGAGAACTTATTCAATACGTTGTATAGATGATTTATTTATCATCCTTCATACAATTTTTTTTAAAAGTTTGTCGGGAAAAATGAAGAGGTCTCTTAGTGGGTTCGCGTATTGTTAAAGTTCTACAAATATGTTCTACAAATATGTCCATCAACATGCCCTAAATGGTTTCAAGTTTTACCGACACAGTTTATATTCTGTTAGTAGTATCGACACCGCTTATGTAGCATCAGTATCTACAATGTCTTTATTCAACCATGGTATCGATTCCACTTAGAATGCAACATCAGTATCGATACTGATTTCGATATCTTATTAATTATAACATCGGTATCGTTAACGCATTTATTTTAAACTTTTACAATCTACTGTATCGACTACTTGAGATGTAAGCATTGTTTCAACTTAATGGTTCGGCGGATCCGGAATGAATACTATGAGAATCCCTGATAGAAATCTAAATAATTGCTCAAGAAGTTTTTAGGTAAAAAACTTTTTCGATAAGTGATATTGATTCTCTTTTATTGCATCTTGACAACATTCTGTACAAGTCGTGTGATGAAATATCACAAAGTAAACAAACAGACAAAAAGTAAACATGACTTAATGAGGCGGTGTTTAAATACATGTTGGTTGTTTTAGTTTTTATTTTACACAATATCTATCATGAATGTGTTGAAATCTAAATGTTATAATCAACAAAAGTTGACATTACTTTGTCAGGTACATAAAGTTTACATAACTTTGTCAGGTACATAAAGTTTACATAACTTTGTCACGTATAGAAAGTTGACATTAGTTTGTCACGTATAGAAAGTTGACATTAGTTTGTCACCTATAGTAAGCTTGAAAACAAAACAAGTCAGTGTTGCTACCACAAAGTTTTTAATCTAGGAGGGGAGTCTCAGACATTTTAAGTTCCCCAACCAAGGGCGAATTCAAGAATGGGCGCAAAGAGAGGTGCTTGGGGCTACGGCATTTGTGGGGTCCCACGGGGGGCACACATTGACCAATTTTTTTTTGTTTCTCTATTTTAATATGTTCTTTAACGCCGGTAGCCACATTTGATTTCTGTGTCTACACCCAACAACCTTCGGGGGGGGGGGCGAGAGTCTTTAGTTACAGGTGAAAGCGACACGGCCATGAATGCATGATCCGTGACATGTCATCAATTCCCCCCTCCCCTCCTCACAATCCCGGCTCACCAGTGGGCCGTGACCTTTAAGTTTTAAGATGAGCAGATTTGATTTCTGGCGTGTACAGTCTCAAACCTGGTAATGAAAGGAAAATGTGGACAGTGTATGTACCCTGTCATACTGATATCACTGGCCTCTGACAGTGTAGGTACCCTGTCATACTTGGTATCATTAAATCTCTGTGACAGCGGAAAGTACCCTGTCATACTGATATCACTGGTCTCTGTGACAGTGTAGGTACCCTTGTCATAAAGGTATCACTGGTCTCTGTGACAGTGTAGGTACTCTGTCATAACACTGGTATCACTGGCCTCTGTGACAGTGTAGGTACCCTCTGTCATACTGGTATCACTGGCCTCTTTGACAGTGTAGGTACCATGTCATACTGGTATCATTGGTCTCTGTGACAGTGTGTAGCCTGTCATACTGTATCACTAGCCTCTGTGACTGTGTAGTTACCCTGTCATACTGGTATCACTGGTCTCTGTGACAGTGTAGTTACCCTGTCATACTGCATCACTGGCCTCTGTGACAAAACACTTAGCTGTCTGCACCCACTGCTAATGTACAGACATTTCAGCCATACCCCTTCTATCCCCCCAAACCCACCCCACCTCCATGATGAGGCTACCATAAAGCCGGCGACCATCAAAAACAGTACTCTCTTTTAAAATTGGATTTTAGATGCCGCTTCCGGTTCATCTAGAACATCATCATGACGATGTGTGTGTCAACAAGGATATTGGCCAATCGCATTATTTCATCAAACGTACACTGCCATCAACGGCCATTCTTAGAAACTTTTAGCATCGCCAAGAAACAGTCTCTTCCCCCCCCCCCACCTTTTCCTCCAGTAAATCTAGAAAAACAAAAACAACCACCAAGTAGATTGAAATGTGTCGAGGCATGATGTGTTTAGTAAAAGTACTTTCAAATGTTACGACTTGAGACTTGAGTTTCATTTTTCTTTATTTCTTTATGACCCTATTTTATTTATGAACGCGTGACCGATACATTTAATCACTACAAATGCAATAAGTAGTTATTTAGATTAAGTTAGGACGAAAGATTGCGTTCATTTTGTTACCAACATTTTTAAACATCTGTTGTTAAGTTACTTAATCATGAGACAGTGTAAATTTATAAAAAAAAAAACAACATAAAAATAGCTTATGTTAATGTCTCTACCATTGGCATTTTATTAAAGTGGCTGAGTAGTGTAGAGCGCTCGACTGTCGACCTAATAATCTTACGTTCGATCCTCGGTGAGAACCATAGACATTTTTTGCAGGTCCTGGTGAAAGTTAGTTAAGAAGTCCCTTCTAGATTTTAAATGGGTCACATGACTTAATGTTGAGGACGTTAAGTGTTGTGCTCAACGCACAATCTATTTATAGGTCGTGGTTGTATAAACATATGTCACGTTCACCCTTTAAGGAATTTGTAAACCGCCAAACAGATGATTAGGTTACTTGAAATTAAACATTCTAATTGTGTCAGTGTGTAAATGATGTTGTGTTTGTGTTTAAGTGAGGTTTTGTCTGTGTTCAAGTGAGGTTTTGTCCCTGAGTTTACGTGTTTATGTGAGGTTGTGTATTTGCGTTTTGTGTGATAGTATTTGAGTTTATGTGCAACAACTTCAACAGCGGTAGGTAAAGTAAATAATTAACTTGCTGCCTTTAGATTTTTCTTTTATAAACTGAACAATTAAGAAAAATTAAGTTTAAAGTGTTTAAGATTTATTGAACAATCACGTAAGACATGCGACATCTTGAAACTCTTATTGCATATTGTACTCAAGTATATTGTACTCACGTATATTGTACTCACGTATATTGTGCTCAAGTATATTATACTCATGTATATTGTACCCAAGTATATTGTACTCAAGTATATGGTACTCAGATATATTGTACTCCAGTATATGGTACTATTCAGGTATATTGTACTCAGGTATATAGTACTCAAGTATATGGTGCTCAAGTATTTTGTACTCAAGTATTTTGTACTCAAGTAGATTGTATTCAAACATATTGTACTCAGGTATATAGTACTCAAGTATATGTTACTCAAGTATATGGTACTCAGGTATATTGTACTCAGGTATATTGTACTCAGGTATATTGTACTCAAGTATATGGTACTCAGGTATATTGTACTCAAGTATATTGTACTCAAGTATATTGTATCCAAACATATTGTACTCAAGTATATTGTACTCAAGCATATTGTACTCTAGTATATTGTGCTCAAGTATATTATACTCATGTATATTGTACTCATGTATATTGTACTCAAGTATATTGTACTCAAGTATATGGTACTCAGATATATTGTACTCAAGTATATTGTATTCAAATATATTGTACTCAAGTATATTGTACTCAAGCATATTGTACTCCAGTATATTGTACTCAGGTATATTATACTCATGTATATTGTACTCAAGTATATTGTACTCAAGTATATTGTACTCAAGTATATGGTACTCAGGTATATTGTACTCAAGTATTTTGTACTCAAGTATTTTGTACTCAAGTATTTTGTACTCAAGTATATTGTACTCAGGTACATTGTACTCAGGTATATTGTACTCCAGTATATGGTACTACTCAGGTATATTGTACTCAGGTATATAGTACTCAAGTATATGGTACTCAGGTATATTGTACTCAAGTATATTGTACTCAAGTAAATTGTACTCAGGTATATTGTACTCAGGTATATTGTACTCCAGTATATGGTACTACTCAGGTATATTGTACTCAGGTATATAGTACTCAAGTATATTGTACTCAAGTACATTTTCTCTTCAATTAAAAACTTTGTTAACAACACAGTCCATCGTTTTTCAAAGGCTACACAAAATCCTGGTGGAATAAGGGAGATAATTATTGTGACATTTCTGATTGTAATAAAAGGGGAGATAACTGGACTGACACTATTGATTTGAGAGAGAGCGTTTATTAATAAGGACAGTACGACCCATAGAATTGTCAAGGTCATTTGTGTTAAATAAATTAATAGATTTCCTGACAAGCGTTACAACTGTCTGATTTATGTTGGAAGAAGTCTGTATGCCTGTCTGTATGTCTCTATGTGTGTCTGCATGTCTGTCTGTATGACTATCGGTATGTCTGTCTGTATATCTGTCAGTCTGTATGTATGTCTGTCTGTATGTCTGTCTGTATGTCTGTCTGTGTGTCTGTATGTCTGTCGGTATGCCTTCTATATGGCTGTCTGTATGTCTGTCTGTAACAGGGGCAGCCATGTATTGTGGAGCAGTGTGGTACAAGGGACGGCCACATACCGAGTCAATGAAAGACTCCCTCCAGTTATGTAGTTAGCAAAACAATTATGAAGTGTCTCACTAATACTCACTAAAGTCAATTTATCAAAATTTAATAATCAAAAGTAAATTCAATGATTGAAACAATCTGACTCATCGGAAGCTGCACAAGACTTATGGGGAGAATTGCATTCGGAATAATTATATAACCAATCTTTGACAGTTTTCATCCCCGCATATGATAATAGCCCAAGGCCTCAATAATACTCTATGAAAGCTGATAATGTTTCTAAGTTTTACAGCACAAGTTAGGGGCTGTCCATTAATTACGTCAACAAAATAGGGGGGAGGGGGGGGTCAAACATTTTGACAATTGTTGACAAGGGGGAGGGGGGAGGTAAAAATCGCCAAAAATTTGTTGACATAAATAATGTACAGCCCCTTAGTGACAAGATTTGAATGTATGAATTCTGAGACTTAAAAAAGTTGGCAGCACATCGTTAAGTATTTGTATCTAACATTTCCACTAACAACTTTCTTACCGATTCCGAGTTTCAATTTGTTACCCAGCATTGCACGTCACGCATCAAGGAGCTCCAGTCATAGTGAGGGTTAAACGGCCGGCCACCAGTTTATTGAGAATGAGGTCAAATGAGGTCAAATGATGTCAAGCATGTCCAGAGGGAGGGGTACATACTACTTTGTCAGCGAGTGGTCGTTGTGGACAGGTCAGCTGAAGTATAGGCGTGGACAACGTGTGATTGTCAAGTGAAAGGGTGTTCTTATATTAGCTTCTACAGATATATAGATCAAGCTCTTCATGCTCAGATATACATATATACGTGTAACCTAAACGTAAGAATTAGAACATAACTTTTGCCCTTTGGAAGTAACTTTCCAACATGTAATTACATATACTGTAATATTCGACATCATAAGTTTGTCTCGTTGGTTGCTGGTTAACGTTTTTTAAAAAAAAATCTTTTTTTATGTACAAAGTCAAAATGAAATGGGTTTTTTTTTTGGTTCCTAATGGCTGCCTCACACCCCTTTCTAACCCCTTCCCCCCAACCTCCCCTCCCTCTGCCCCACCCTGCTAAGTTGATCTAGATTGCTCATAAAAAACAATAGCACGGAGTTTTTTAATTATTTTTTTCTTCTCTCAGAATGATGCGTTCGTTCATTTTATTTTACCTGCGAGTGACAAATGACGAATCAATACTCACAACTTGTCGGCATGCTTTGATTGAGTTAGGAGATCAAAGCTTGATGATAAACACATGGATAGGCCGTGTAATGAGGAGCTGTGGTGATAAACATTTGGTGTAGTCAACTTGTGTTGTGTTGTGTTACGGTACTTACCACAGTAACCACGTGTCACACACAATGAAAGGTTTCCCCATCCATTTCATTCACCATCTCGTTTGTGTTACAGTTGATTTATTGAGTGAAATACATTTTATAGACTTGTTGTACCATTATTAGTATGCATCAAAAACTATCGTCATATAGAACACGTACTTTTAAATATATGACAAATTATTGAATAGTCTATAAATGACCAGAGGAAGACCAAATTGTCACATTTGGCGACTCATTAAGAAACAGTTTTGGTTTTGTCGACTCACACAAAAAGGGGAGATAATAAAATGAGATGTAGATATTTTCGATATTTATCAACACGTTTGTCTCCCCACAACTCGAGAGCTAGACTGTACTAGAGGATTAGTTTAACTGAAACATAAATTGGTGTAGAACGCGGTTGTCACAAAAACAAGTGACTACGATGTAGGTCTGGGAAACAGGATATCTATTAATTTAACTTAATTTAGGGTTATATTTTTCTTGACTAATATAAGGTCAGAAGGTTTACAATTTCTAGTGACCCAGGTAGGGGAAGTTTGGTAATTTACATAGAAAATCCATTGACTTTTAAGTCAATTGGTAAGGAATCATTTGAAGACTCCGAATCTAGAAGAAAGAGGTCAACAGACTTTCCTAGCAACAAAGAGATAAGTCGCTGAAGTTGAATAGTCACTGACCTTATATGGGAATCAAAGTCACTGACCTTATATGGGATTCAAAGTCACTTACCTTATATGGGAATCAAACAAGTGTTGGTCTTATGAGACGCCCAGCTCAGAGAGCGCATAAGGAGATTCACGTTGAGGCAGTCGTAGATAGTGGACGTAAGAGTATGAAGAGGTACACTATAGTGTACGTAGAGTTAGGTTGAGACGACAAAATGGTCACGGGTAGATCATAGTGAAGTTATTGGACTCTGTGAAATTTCTACTGGATTAAATTTAATGTTACAGTATTTTGTTTTGTAATAAAAATTGCCATCATCTTGGCAACACAAATGTTTGTGTTATCAATATTACTGAACCGTGTATGAAAACTCTAGATTGAAATATACATCTATTTCATGAAAATAACATAACAACACAATATGCAGAAGAAAGCAAACCTACAACATAAGTGGCAACTACAGTTAAACTAAACGACTAAGTACCATAATTGTGTCTGTTTTGAAATAATCTGAATAAATTATACGACTACCTTTATTTACAATCTCCACTCCCAAGACCTTCAACCCACATTTCATAAAATTATTAAATCTACAATATGATACCGAACTCTTCTGGCTAATAGTCATGAACTAGTTATTACATTTAGTACATAAAGAATGTCATTACTGCAGTTAAGTTTTTATATAGGTTTGAGCGGGGCCCCGGGCCTTGGGTGAGTTTCATACATGGGGCAGAGAGCCATATATATGGGCCAAAGTTAGGGGACTATCCCGCCTTCCTCCCTTCCCCGGGGGCTGGGCCAGGCTGGTGGTTGTCCCGCAGTCATCGTCCCTAAAGTCCACCGATGACATAATTATGTACATAAACTGTATGCCACTTTATGTGTGTTTGTAGCGTTGTGTTTTTAGTGTTGTGATTGTAGTGTTGTGTTTATAATGTTGTGTTTGAAGTGGTGAGCTTGTAGTGGTGTGTTTGTAATGGCGTGTTTGTAGTGGTGTGATTGTAATGTTGTCTTTGTAGTGTTGTTACTTGTAGAGTAGCAGTGTTTGTAGTGTTGTGTTTGTAGTGGTGTGTTTGTAGTGGTAGTGGTAATGTAATATCTTTCTTATTTCTCTTTATTTACTTTTTTAAACACACTAACGAAACGCATAAACTGTGTTGTTACATTCATTCAAGCATTAACCAAATTTCAACCTCTACATTTGTTATTGTTTACATTTTTTTTTATTTACACCCCCCCCTCCCCACCCCAGCGTGTTCACACGAGGACCCGGTGTTTTTCTGACCTCATTCTATTCTCTCTTATTTTTAAACCTAAAATCGAAAACTCGTTTGTGTGCTCTCCAGTATTTATCGAACTTCACTTGATAATTACCGACTCCACTAAAAATAATTTGTCTAATTACTTGTTTGTGTGTTGAGCCGCTGGATAACTCTTGGATAGCTCAAGGAAATCTAGTTTATCTGCCCTTGGTTGTTGTTGTTGTTATTTTAAAGCAGAGGTTTAAAAGTTGAGTTAACTTTAGAGATTAAATAGTAAGCCAGGAAATCTTATCAAGCCATGGAGTTTAGTAATGTGCTAAAAGTTGATAAAAGATAATCGACATCAAAATACTGTGTACTGAGTATGAATAACTGATGGGATTGGGCTGTGTTTACTGTTCCATTACGAGGGTCTATTAGGATAATTTGGTGGACCCAGTAGGTGGGCGAGATGGTGGCTTTGGTGGACCCAGAGAGGGTGGTCCGTAGGTATCTATAGTCTGCTATATGAGACTTGGCAGTTGGTGGAGGGGCCCCCAAGATTGTCATTAACTCAAAGTTTTCTGGCGGTGGACAGTTTTCGACGTCATCACCATAGTTGACAATGACACTCTAGGATATTTTCTACATGTTTCACGTATAACTTTACAATGTGTCTATTATTTACATACTTCACGTAGAACTTCACCATTTGTCTACAAAGCGAGTGACAGCCGCAGGGTGACTAAAGTCAAACCTATCCCTGCGCCCTAGTGTTGGGCCTAGCAGTCAAACCTTTACCTTGTGCCCTAGTGTTGAACCTAACAGTCAAACCTTTACCTTGTGCCCTAGTGTTGGACCTAACAGTCAAACCTGTCCCCTGTGCCCTACTGTTGGGCCTGACAGTCAAACCTTTACCTTGTGCCCTAGTGTTGGGCCTGACAGTCAAACCTTTACCTTGTGCCCTAGTGTTGAACCTAACAGTCAAACCTTTACCTTGTGCCCTAGTGTTGGACCTAACAGTCAAACCTGTCCCCTGTGACCTAGTGTTGGGCCTAACAGTCAAACCTGTCCCCTGTGCCCTAGCATTTCCCCATCTCGCTGTTGGAGTTCATGACTTATCAATTAAGAAGTCCAAGTTACATTAAACATTATTTTTTTACCTGTGAGTGACGCGACAAATGATAAATAAATTCTCGCTTCCAACATGTCGACCTACTTTGATTGAGTTCAGAGATCAAAGGTTGACGATAGCGGTAATGAAGTGTGGAGGTAGTAGTATAGACTTGTAAGTGTCAGTTAATTTCTCTTTGGTTGTTTTCTAGTAAAGCATGAACATTTAAAACACAGATAGTTCTGTTTCATACATGTGTATGAACATTTCTCATTTTGATCATTCCAGTAATACTACATTACGGTAATACTACATTACAGTAATACTACATTATGGTAATACTACACTACTGCAATACTACAGTAACGGTAATACTACATTACTGCAATACTACATTATGGTAATACTACATTACTGCAATACTACATTACGGTAATATTACATTACTGTAATACAACATTACTGTAATATTACATTACGTGAATACAATTTTTTTTTCGCAGCAAGGTTTAAAATATCTTTTATTCAATGATGATACTAAAACATTGTCTGAAGTTGAACATGAACATAAATAAATACTAGACTGTATCAGCCCACAATAAATGAAACGTCAATATGGAATCAAAAGATAACATCCCATCCTGACTCTTATCCCAGTTGGAAAGCTTTAATCAAATGTCACTCAAAAGGCTAACCTTAAAACAGTAAAAGTTTCCTTTTAACAAATCTCTTTTTCAAGTAA
>JAGDYQ010000005.1:11812441-11827441 GCA_021962125.1 Bulinus truncatus | reverse complement strand
GATGGGGGGGATGGGAGAGGGGTCTTGAACCACTAATTTACGGAACTAGACTATTTATTTGTCATTTGTTAGTCTATAATTAAAACAACAACAGATGAAATTTGTTTACGATCCAAAGCCTTCATGACTGCCACCAGATTGTTCTAAGGGCACTGATTATATAAACTTTCTGATAACATCAACTCCAGATTACTGTACCATAGGTAGTCACTAAAGGCAAGGGAAACTTAACAATACTGTACCAATGGTGGACCCTGAAAGCAAGGGTCCCCAACGTGTGTTTGCCTACCCTGATGATATAGTATACGTTGCAGTGTCGCCTTTACACTTATAGTTTGAGATTGAGCTAACTTTCTTTCAGATGTAAGCCAACACTTTTTCAGATGTAAGCTAACACTCTTGATGTAAGCAAACACTATTGCTGATGTAAGCAAACACTCTTTTCAGATGTAAGCGAACACCCTTCCAGATTAAGCGAACACCCTTTTCAGATGTAAGCGAACACCTTTTTCAGATGTAAGCGAACACCCTTTCAGATGTAAGCAAACACCCTTTTCAGATGTAAGCTAACACTAAAATTATTTTTTTTACCACAAAAAGCTATTTGGACATGATTAACAGACCGATTCATGTACTAGAAGTCTGGTCATAGTTTTTCATCCCCTCTCCCCACCCAAACTCCCAACCCCCTGGGCGCTAATCAAAGTTAGCACAAAGTCAGGACATGTTATACTCCAGTCGCAATCTCAAACAATAAATAGAAAGAGATGCAATCTAAATATGTATGCACTCTGAACTTCACAAAAAAAAATAAAGGGCACATCTCTCTGCCTGAGTTGTCTCGCCTCATTCCGACTCACAAATGCAATTACGGCCTTACATTACTGCATACTCTCTGGCTTCAACCTTTCACCTCTGAACCCATTCATGTGTGATGTAAACATAAATCTTCCAATACATGTGTCCCCTCTTACAAGCGATGTCACACACACACACAACCTCCTCCCCCTCCCATTAAAACTCCCTCACTCATCACTCCGTTCCTCTCTACACATTACCCCCTCCTCCTACGCGCGAGTCGTCTGTTGGCTGTAATATGCAAGTCGTGAGTTCCGTATCGCTTCATCGCCATCAGCGCCCCGGCTCCTTTTATCTTCCTCCATCACCTCAGTCGGTTGATGTTCGCTGGGGCGGCAGAGATGAAAAGACCCCGGGTGGCAGCGGTCTGCTGTGACAGGAAGACTACCGCAATCATTAATTGGTCATTTGGTGCTTGATGACGCCATCAAACCCACGAAGAAAACTCTCGCAGTCAAATGGTTTCACACACACACAGAGTACAGTTTCTCGTGTACGCTAGTTTAAGTCCAATCCACTAAATCGACTTTATCAATACAGTAAGAATCATTTGTATTCTTATGCATCTATGGTAAAAATAGAATTCTACAATGCGAAGCAAAATCCACGGTATTTTCATTTATTGTAAACTGTACAGAGTAAGGATAATTATAATATACTAGCTGTTCCCTTGCAAAACCTTAGCATAAAGTTATATCCCCTTAGGCTTGATCGGTAGGCTAGGTTATTTTTTGGTTTCGGGCAGATCCGATTTTTTTCATGATTGTATTTTAAACTGGAATACTGTTGTATTAATTCGTTACTTTCGATTTAACGCACACTGGAAATGAGTATTATTATATATGATACTGTGTAATACTTCTGGCATAGTCGTGCTTAGAGACAGGTTGAGACATAAAGATATTGGAAATATCGATGGATAGTAGATGGATTAATAGATGAATAGGAAGTAAATGGATACTTTGACGTAAATTGGAAAGATTGGTTGATGTATAAATGAATAGTTATGAATGAATATGAAGTAGAAAAGTAGATAATGGATGGGTGGAAAAATGGATAGTTTGATGAATAAACAGATGGTTAAATAAATAGAAAGATAGATATGGATAGATAGATAGACAGACAGATGAATAGATAGATAGATATATGGATTGATAGATGATAGATAGATAGATAGATAGATATATGGATTGATAGATGATAGATAGATAGATAGATAGATAGATAGATAGATAGATAGATAGATAGATAGATAGATAGATAGATAGATAGATAGATAGATAGATAGATAGATAGATAGATAGATAGATCACTTTCCGCCATCAATATCGTGAAACAAGAATCAATTGGTTCAAACTTGTTTGGTTCTATGATTAGTTCTATGTTTAGTTCTATAGTTCAATGTTTAGTTCTATAGTTCTTTGCTCAGTTCTATGTTTAGTTCTATGTTTAGTTCTATAGTTCTATGTTTAGGTCTATGTTTACATTTCTATCGTCCCCAGCGTTACCACCAGAGGCGACGTCAATCTGGGAGGCGTACCCCTTCATCTTCGGCAACGTGTACTGCTACATCAAGGTCTTCATCCCGGAGATGACCTCTTACGCCTCTGTGCTGACCATCACCGCCTTCACCATTGACCGGTACGTGGCTATCTGCCACCCGCTGAGGTCCCAGGCCCTGTCCAGCCTGTCCAGGGCCGTCAAGATCATTATTCTGATCTGGGTTGTGGCCTGCGCCTGCGCGCTGCCCTACCCCTTCCACACGAGGACGTTCTACGAGATGGTGGACCCCTGCACGAAGGAGCCCCTCCACGATTCGTTCCTGTGCAACATCCCGTCTGACTACCGCCACAGGATGAAGTACATGTTCCAGTTCTCGACGTTCGTCTTCTTCATCATCCCGATGATCATCATCACCATCATGTACGTGCTGATTGGGCTGACGTTGATGAAGACTGACCAGTTCACCACGGGCAAGAAGAACAAGCAGGCTAGCATCGCGGCGGCCAAGGCGAAGAAAGCGGTCCTCAAAATGTTAGGTAAGTTGAGACTTTTATTGTCAGTTCCAGTCACTGGAGTGCAGAAACCTTATTATTGACATTATCTATGACCTCTGCCTCAAGTGTGCTTGGGGGGGGGGAAGGGAGGAGGACCTTCCAACACCAAGAGAAGGAAATATATTTACACGGTTAATTATCATTGGGCCCCCCTATACTCAGAGCCGTTGTTGAGGGCCCTGAGAAAACGTGTGTGTGGGGGCCCCTGACAATGGTACGTTTGAGTAAAGGTGTTTATAGACTTTTGTACATTTAGGGTCCTTTGGTAAAGGTACGTTCAGAAGGAGGGCCGTAGGCTGGGGGGCTTAAACTGACTCTTAAGACCGTAGCTTTGCTAATTTTGGGCCCTATTAGCATTTGACAAACGGGGTCTGTCTGACTCCCCAAAATTTTTGAGTCAGCTTAGCCCGTGGCCCCTGTCAATATATCCCTGTGGGTGACTGACAGTCAGCAATACAGGTCTGTCAGCAATACAGGTCTGTCAGCAATACAGGTCTGTCAGCAATACAGGCCTGTCAGCAATACAGGTCTGTCAGCAATACAGGTCTGTCAGCAATACAGGTCTGTCAGCAATACAGGTCTGTTTGAATATGAAACTCTTCGTATCATTTCTTTGATCTACTAGTAACCAATTGTTGAGTGGTAAGATGGTTCTGGAAGTGTGTCAACTGCGGGAAGGGAGAGGGCGCCAAGCTGCCTACCTGTAAGAAAGGGTGTGGCTCTACCAGTGCCTCCTATATCAGCGGGCACTGGCTCTACCTTTAACTTTAAGACGGTTCTGTTGTTATGCATTTAATTTGTTGGTTCATTTAATCTCATCTGGTTTGTTTATTGTATTACTTAACTGTATTTACTGTACACTGATCACATTATGACGTATTTTGTCAATACGAGTCTATCTATTCAAATAATGTCAGACATGCGTTACACACACACACACACACACACACACATATATATATATGGCTGTGGGTGTAGTGTACTATAAGTAGTACTATTAAACAAACTCTTTACGTCACTCTGATAAGTAACTAGATAAAGTTAAATGGTGAAGCAGTGACGCTAGTGATGTATTTCCGAATCATGAATGGTCAGTGGTCAGTGTAGTGTGACCACTTGATCTTAGATCAAACTGGTGTCCACTCAGCTGACACTGTGGTAGCTCTGGGTCACTAAACTAGCCTTAGGGAAGCCAGGGACGTGAACTCTGACAATACCGTTCCAGTCCCATACTAAATATATTGAAGTACGGCAAGCGCCACCCTTGCCGAGAGCCAAAGTAATGCCGCCCAGTGCAGACTCCCTCCTCCCCAAATTACGCCACATCTATGGAGGACCTACCATACCAGTTCATTTAGCACGTAAATATTAATGATAGACATTCACAAAGATAATCTTTAGTTAATCGGAATGCTGGGTAGGCCTAAAAGACGACATTAAAACATGGCAGTCAGCAACTATTCATCATTTATAATGTTTCTTAAAATACTTTTGGATCAAACACATACTGGTACAAATCAACTGTATGATCAATGCCATAAATCTGACTCTTGACTGAAAATTTGTTCTGACCAAAAGTATATAAATCAAAGAATCGATATGTTAAAAATCTCTTGATGACGTCATTTATCCCCGACTAACCAGTTCACCATTAGAAAGTCTTGTCATGTTGCACAGACATATTGAAAAAAGTAATCACTAATTACTTAGAAGTACTTTGACTCTAATGTTCCTATTTTCATATAAAAAATGGTCTACCACCACTGTATTTCAGTAACATGTCGGTTACAAATTGCCATTAATAATATTTTTTTAAGTGGTAAATATGAATATGTACATCTCTATGTACAGAAATAGATAAATATACAATGTTCTATTCTCTCATTTTTCTCTTTAAAATAAGGAATTCAAATAAATTATGATTAGTTAAATTGATATGTTAAACTTTGATAAATAAATAGATAGAGTACATAGATAAATAGAATGAATAGAAAAATAGAATAAATAGATAAATAGAATAAATAAGTAGATAAATAAATAGATAGAAAGAATAAAAGATAAACAGCCAGACAAAGGAAGATACGGACTGTGTTGTTTAGATCTAGTTCCTGATATTTCTCTTAATAATATTTTAGCCAATTGAAACCAGTTTGGATCATATTGTTTCAATCTAAGGGCCATGCATGAGTTAACTCATTTATGGTGAACACGGTCCACTTATAGGCCGGACAGTCCAGTGATAACTTTCCTCGTCTTATTTCAGTTAGATGTGTATTTTCATCTTGTGGGAACGTAAATCTATAAACTTCTCTTCATTATTTCTATAGAACATCTTTAGTATTATTAAGTTTAGAATGGTGTGGTGAATGTTACTTTATGATTCAATGTACGTCTTTAATATTTTGAGCCAAAAAAAAATAAGGTCTGGTGAAAAGAAACGGAAAAATCCCGACTCCAACGAATTCAATGTTCATTTCCGAGCAGGAAACACCGCCTACAGCATGTCCACGAGTCCACTCTCTATTTACGGCTCTATTAACATCTCTATCCCCTTACATAGAGTAGGTTTGAATAGACTTTGGTAGGTCATCGTGACCTTCATGACCCCGATGTAACGAAATCTCATCTTTGGATTGTATGTCTTAACTATTGATAGAAACATGAGTCAGATAATTGAAATATGAGCTGCTTGTCATTGACCGTGTGTGTGGGTGGGTGTGTCATTGATAGTGTTAGTTGGTGAGTGTATCATTGACAGTGTGTGTGTGTGAGTGTGTATCATTGACAGTGTGTGTGGGTGAATGTATCTTCATTGACAGTGTGTGTGTAAGTGTGTCAATGACAGTGTGTGTGTGTGTGATTGTGCCATCGACAGTGTTTGTGTGAGTGTGTCATTGACAGTGTGTGTGGGTGAGGGTATCATTGACAGTGTGTGTGTGGGTGAGTGTGTCATTGACAATGTTTGTGTGTGAGTGTGTCATTGACAGTGTGTGTGTGAGTGTGTCATTGACAGTGTATGTTTAGGTGAGTGTATCATTGACTGTGTGAGTGTGTGAGTGTATCATTGACAGTGTGTGTGGGTGAGTCATTGACAGTGTGTGTAGGTGAGTGTATCATTGACAGTGTGTGTGTGGGTGAGTGTGTCATTGACAGTGTGTGTGTGTGGGTGAGTGTATCATTGTTCGTGTGTGTGTGTGTTAGTGTATCATTGACAGTGTGTGTGTGGGTGAGTGTGTCATTGACAGTGTGTGTGGGTGAGTGTATCATTGTTAGTGTGTGTGGGTGAGTGTATCATTGACAGTGTGTGTGTGGGTGAGTGTATCATTGACAGTGTTTGTGTGTGGGTGAGTGTGTCATTGACAGTGTGTGTGTGGTTGAGTGTGTCATTGACAGTGTGTGTGTGGGTGAGTGTATCATTGTTCGTGTGTATGTGTGTTAGTGTATCATTGACAGTGAGTGTGGGTGTATCATTGACAGTGTGTGTGGGTGAGTGTGTCATTGACAGTGTGTGTAGGTGAGTGTATCATTGACAGTGTGTGTGTGGGTGAGTGTGTCATTGACAGTGTGTGTGTGGGTGAGTGTGTCATTGACAGTGTGTGTAGGTGAGTGTATCATTGTTCGTGTGTGTGTGTGTGTTAGTGTGTCATTGACAGTGTGTGTGAGTGTATCATTGACAGTGTGTGTGTTTGAGTGTATCATTGACAGTGTGTGTGGGTGAGTGTATCATTGACAGTGTATGTGTGGGTGAGTGTATCATTGACAGTGTGTGTGTGTGAGTGTATCATTGACAGTGCGTGGGTGAGTGTATCATTGACAGTGTGTGTGTGAGAGTGTATCATTGACAGTGTGTGGCTTACAGTGGACGGGATGGACCTAGGAGATGGTACAAGACACCAGCGTTTGGTACCAGACGGCATCTAGCTGCGAATTATTTGACGAGCTCAAGACAAGGTTCCTAGTCACGTTACATGTTGTTGTTCCCAGCGGTACTTCCTGTCACAGCCGGTCTTCCGTGTCATCAACTGACGGTCACGTCCATCTTCAACGGACCTTGGATTGTGGGGAATGGTGGGAAGGGGAAGTGTTTCTACATCCAGACATTATCAGTCAATCGGTTCATAAGTCATTCAGACTAGCCATGTGACTTAAAGATATCATTATAATGCTGGATAAACGTCAAATTGTCAAATGTAATTTTATGTCTGAATATTGACTGTCTTTTTTTTACTGATGGCCGTACAGAATATCCCATAATTTTTTTAGGTCTGTAAAAGTACTTTACGCTAGTCCTAAAAACCTTTTTTTTTTTTATTAACTTAAAAAAAAATCCAGTGTCAGTGTTACTAAAAGACTCCAATGACAGTGTGTACTAGAGTGACTCCATTGACAGTGTGTACTAGAGTGACTCCATTGACAGTGTGTACTAGAGTAACTCCATTGACATTTCGTATTAGAGTGACTCCATTGACAGTGTCACTAAAGTGAATTTAGTGCCAGTGCTAATAGAGGGACAGTATTGTATAAATTTGTTTGAAGCTGTTAATTAAGAAATGTATTTGCCTTAAAAAAAACTTTGCATACAAGAATCTGAACCTGTATGCAACATTTACAAATGACTTGGTTCTGAATGTAACATTTACAAATGACTTGATTATGAATGTAACATTTACAATTGACTTTTCTTTCTTTATTCCAGTGGCAGTGGTCATCGCGTTCTTCGCCTGTTGGGCCCCCTTTCACACTCAGCGTCTGATGACCTTGTTTGTGCCACCCGATGCCTGGACTGACACGTTACTCAACCTGCAGACTGACATTTTCTATGTCTCAGGTAAATAGCTGGTTGCCTAGTTACAGAGCACTAATGATAATAGCACATGTCTGAGGTAAATAGATGGTTGCCTAGTTACAGAGAGCACTAATGATAATAGCACATGTCTGAGGTAAATAGATGGTTGCCTAGTTACAGAGAGCACTAATTATAATAGCACATTTCTGAGGTAAATAGATGGTTGCCTAGTTACAGAGAGCACTAATGATAATAGCACATGTCTGAGGTAAATAGATGGTTGCCTAGTTACAGAGAGCACTAATTATAATAGCACATGTCTGAGGTAAATAGATGGTTGCCTAGTTACAGAGAGCACTAATGATAATAGCACATGTCTGAGGTAAATAGATGGTTGCCTAGTTACAGAGAGCACTAATGATAATAGCACATGTCTGAGGTAAATAGATGGTTACCTAGTTACAGAGAGCACTAATTATAATAGCACATGTCTGAGGTAAATAGATGGTTGCCTAGTTACAGAGAGCACTAATTATAATAACACATGTCTGAGGTAAATAGATGGTTGCCTAGTTACAGAGAGCACTAATGATAATAGCACATGTCTGAGGTAAATAGATGGTTGCCTAGTTACAGAGAGCACTAATTATAATAGCACATGTCTGAGGTAAATAGATGGTTGCCTAGTTACAGAGAGCACTAATGATAATAGCACATGTCTGAGGTAAATAGATGGTTGCCTAGTTACAGAGAGCACTAATGATAATAGCACATGTCTGAGGTAAATAGATGGTTGCCTAGTTACAGAGAGCACTAATGATAATAGCACATGTCTGAGGTAAATAGATGGTTGCCTAGTTACAGAGAGCACTAATTATAATAACACATGTCTGAGGTAAATAGATGGTTGCCTAGTTACAGAGAGCACTAATTATAATAGCACATGTCTGAGGTAAATAGATGGTTGCCTAGTTACAGAGAGCACTAATGATAATAGCACATGTCTGAGGTAAATAGATGGTTGCCTAGTTACAGAGAGCACTAATTATAATAACACATGTCTGAGGTAAATAGATGGTTGCCTAGTTACAGAGAGCACTAATGATAATAGCACATGTCTGAGGTAAATAGATGGTTGCCTAGTTACAGAGAGCACTAATGATAATAGCACAAGTCTGAGGTAAATAGATGGTTTCCTGGTTACAGAGAGCACTAATTATAATAGCACATTTCTGAGGTAAATAGATGGTTGCCTAGTTACAGAGAGCACTAATGATAATAGCACATGTCTGAGGTAAATAGATGGTAGCCTAGTCACAGAGAGCACCAACTATAATAGCACATGTCTTATAGATCGTTCTCATTAATCAATCAATGTAGTGTATCAGTCAATGAATACATCGATCTACCGACGTGGTCAATCAAAATGTATAGCTACTAATCGATTCAATTAATCAATGTGTCAAATCATTCACCCATCCATCCTAATTCATCAGTTTGTCTATATATTCAACCAACCAATGCAAAACTATATTTATTTATTGATATATCTACCTCTAATAAATCTGTATATAATGGAACCGAAAATAGATGATTTACCATCTTGTCATGCAACACCTGCTCATTAAGTTTGATATAACACTCGCCTATAGTACAACTTCTCACAGTCATGTTTTTTTTTCTTACCTGTCCAGGTGTGCTGTACTTCTTCAGTTCGACCATTAACCCGATTCTGTACAACGTCATGTCCAACAGGTACCGCCAGGCCTTCAAGAAAACTCTCTACGTCTGCTTTAAAGGCAAAAGTTACGAGTACAGGTGAGGAGGGTTAGAGTCATGACCTACGTATTAATTTATTAATCTGCTTCCACGTTATGAGTGAATGTAACTCGCCTTCCTACTTGAACCACTTGCTTTTATTTAGTCTTATTTATACCAAGACGACCTAAAGCATGGCCTAGCCATTCAATCATCTTGGGGCCCCCTTACTGTCAAGATCAAAAGCTTCTCAAATGTTAAGCCCACTAAGCATCGTCATGTTCACTTGCCCCAAGCCCAATCTCTGAATGTTTCTGTTGGCATATCGCTGCACTGTGGTTGAGAAAATATTTTCGTTTTTAACTGCATGGTTAGGAATCAATGACTAGACATGGTATAAGTAGACTGCATGTAAATTAGATATATAAAAGTCTAGTTTAAAGGTCATATACACAGAAATAATTAAAATCAATAGAAAATTAATTTAAAACAGGGTTGTCTAACCCTTTCACTGTTCGTGCAATAATTACTTCCCTTTCTATTGATACAAATGAGCCTTACAATTTCTTTCCACTTTTACTTGAAGTGTAATGTTTTAAATAATCGTCTGCTCCGAGTACAACTTTCAATCATTGTTCACACTACTGTTAGCGCATGCGCCATAGTCTTAGCCATTCCTGAGTTAAAACAAAATATAATGAATGCTTCCATAAAGCTTTGTTGGGCTCACTCTGATGTTGAATCATGTTTGTATTGGTTGGTGAGTTAATGTAAAGAAAGATATAAAACTCGTTTCCCGATGAGTAAAATTACATCACTTGAACTCAAATTACTTTCACTTCAATAATGCCGTAATTTTGAAGTTTTATTTGTGTAATAATATTTAATGACGCAAAAAAGTTTACCCTGAACTTTGAGTTTAAAAAGTAAAAGATTACAATAATAAATAAGTTTAGACAGAAAATAAACAAAGGGCAAATAATAAAATATTTCCGCCAAGTTTAATTTTTCATGAAAATAACCAAACAGGGGCAGACCGCTATAACTAAAACAAAAAAAAGTTGTCAACTCTTGGCAAATATTTTATAATACAAAGTCCCTTACGTCTCGTATTACTAAAGTTCAATGTTTTTAATGGCTTTTGGTCTAAAATAAGGGGACCTAACAACTCAATCTAGGAAATCGATTTGAAACAAACTATGGTGTGTCCTTTGTTACTTCCCTTACCGCACACAAAAAAAAATAACAATTTAAGAATATGAACTGTATTTAAATTTGAGTAATTAGTAAAAAGTGAAGATACCATTAAAAGTAATCGTGAGAGCCCTTGGGGTAGATTCAGGGGTGTCATCTGCGAAGAGTCCCCCCCCCCTTTACCTCACCCCAAATGATCCATATTGTTTCTGTTATCTATTACTTGATAATTCCCCAAACACTTCGTCATAAATTGTCTTCTGCCCCCCCCCCCCCCAACCACGCTCCATACCTAATAGGACGCCCCTGGACTTATGACGTGCAGTTCACCTGTTTCTACACATGCGATTGTGTGGCTACGGACATCGTAAATATGACATCTACTTCTAGTATCTAATGTCTACATTCAAGTCAACAAACATACATGACGGGGGCACTGCAATGACGGGTGCTGCTCGGGCACCATGTTATTAGTCCCTGTCTATACTGGGGCACCGGTTGAGTACAATTATCTACTACCGAATAGTCTATCATATTTTGGCTGGGTTCCGTGAGATTGTAATTTAACAATGTCGACATAATGACAAACTCGGATAAATTAGACGTTTTTTCAGGAATCGGAAATAATTTCTACCACTCGTGTTTCAATGAATGCATTTGTAGCACTCGTGTGTTCAATGAATACAATTGTACCACTCGTGTGTTCAATGAATTCATTTGTACCATTCTAGTGTTCAATTAACAAATTAGTACCAACCATGTGTTTAATTCAAACATTTTTTGGTCTTAATTTTCTTTCATTTCTGTTGTTCACCAGTGAGACAAGTTTCTTCCGGTCTACGCCTCAGACCACTTCGGTGACCGTTTACACCAACCACCGGCTGCTGGTCAAGGACAGACTGACCAGGAATGGGGACATCGAGATGAACGACTCCACCAACGTCTGATACATCCAATGGTCAGTTTGATACATTCACTGGTCAGTCATATATATCCAAAGGTCACTAAATGAAGTCTTGTCCTAGGTGTGGACGAAATAACAGTTTAATAAGATCCATTGAACATCCTGGATACATCTTCGGATACTTGCGTGGATACTCTAATGGATACTTACGTAGATAGTCGCCTGGATTCTTACTTGGATACTCATCTGAATATTTACGTGTATCTTTGCCTGGATACCAACGTGGATACTCGTCTGAATACTTACGTGATACTGACCTGGATACTTCCTTGGATACATGTCTGGATACTTTCGTGAATACTCGCATGGATACTTAAGTGGATACTCGCCTGAATATTTATGTTGATATTCACCTAGATACCTCTGCCCACAAGCTTGACCAGTCCTCTGATTGTCTTGACCAGTCCTCTTACTGTTTTGACCAGTCCTCTTATTGTCTTGACCAGTCCTCTTATTGTCTTGACCAGTCCTCTGATTGTCTTGATCAGTCCTCTTATTGTCTTGACCAGTCCTCTTATTGTCTTGACCAGTCCTCTGATTGTCTTGACCAGTTCTCTGATTGGCTTGACCAGGCCTCTTATTGTCTTGACCAGTCCTCTGATTGTCTTGACCAGTCTTCTGATTGTCTTGACCAGTCCTCTTATTGTCTTAGAAAGAGTGCCGGGAGGAAATCACAATGCATTACCATTTGGTCTCAGAGGCATTTTTCTTACTGCGATATGAACTCTTGAACATGAAAGTAAAACAGGTGTAATAGTGAGGCGGCTGTGTAATAGTGAGGCGGCTGTGTAATAGTGAGGCGGCTGTGTAATAGTGAGGCGGCTGTGTAATAGTGAGGCCGCTAATTAATGGGTACTTCATGACCTCTATGCACTTGCTCGTTAGTGTCTGCTGTAGTCATTTGGGAAGTTGTAATTTACTAATGAAGCATTCACTGGAAGGTGTCAGGTAAACAAAGATATTGCACATTTTTATTTCAAGGTCATCAGATTATTGCACATTTACAAAAAGGTCACCGGGATTAATGGAATCAAAGTATGGCTTCCTTTCAATCGAATTTGTACATTTAGCTCAAAATGAGCAAATTTTTACTACATTTACTTCTGTAATGTAGATGTGTACGGACTTAACTTATGAATCGAAATTAGAAATCATTATGTCAACAATCACTGAAAATATATATATATATATATATATATATATATATATATATATATATATATATATATATATATATATTTCCTCCACCTATAACTTTATTATCAACTATCACATTGAGTTCTAGATGGACCAAAGCTGATCTGTGTACATATCTAATTATAGAATTGAAAACATAAAAATCCATAATGACCATGACAAAAAATTATCCAAGGAAAGATACATTTTATTATGCTTCATTATTATGTGATTTTATATTATGTGATTATACGCTCAATTTGGTAGCTGAGTCCACTTGAATATCAAATGTTTTATTTTAATTTTATGGATACAAAAGAAAATGTATGTTATTATTATTGTGTTTATTATGTTTGTTTTTTTTAATTCGGACCATGAGTGAACCATTATAAAAGAGATGTAGATGGCATTAAGATGATTTACAAGAACTTAAATGGTATTATCACTCAGATGAATCAATTGTTACTGCAGTACACACACTACACATCTGTTACTGCAGCACACACACTACACATCTGTTACTGCAGTACACACACTACACATCTGTTACTGCAGTACTCATACTACACATCTGTTACTGCAGTACACACAGTACACATCTGTTACTGTAGTACACACACTACACATCTGTTACTGCATTACACACAGTACACATCTGTTACTGCAGTACACACAGTACACATCTGTTACTGCAGTACACACAGTACACATCTCTTACTGCAGTACTCACAGTACACATCTGTTACTGCAGTACACACACTACACATCTGTTACTGCAGTACTCATACTACACATCTGTTACTGCAGTACACACAGTACACATCTGTTACTGCAGTACACACACTACACATCTGTTACTGCATTACACACAGTAATCGTCTGTCAATGCAGTCAATCACTATTATTGCAGTAATCACAGAAATCCACAGTTTATAATACTCATAACATACATAAGACTGCAGTACTCACACTACACCACTGACTGCAGTACTCACACTACACCACTGACTGCAGTACTCACACTACACCACTGACTGCAGTACTCACACTACACCGCCGACTGCAGTACTCACTCTTTACCACGGACTGCACCACTCACACTACACCACTAAATGGACTACTCAAACTACCCCTCTGACTGCACTACTCAAACTACGCCTCTGACTGCAGTACTCACACTACACATGTGTTACTGCAGTACTCACACTACACATTTGTTACTGCAGTACTCACACTACACATCTGTTAATGCAGTACTCACACTACACATCTGTTACTGCAGTACTCACACTACACATCTGTTACTGCAGTACTCACACTACACATCTGACTAAAGTACTCACACTACACATCTGTTACTGCAGTATTAGTTCACACTGGTGTACCATCCATCGTATCATTTCATTATCCTCAGATCCAGTCATCAAAACCATGTAATCTCTAGTCACTCAATATATAACGTCAAACCATGGAACGTTAACCCAATCACTTGTTTAGTTGCTCGACAGCTGTGCAGAAACTAAACGTGTACAGATGAATATCTTTGTTAGCTTATGTATAGACGTAACTTTGTGATTTCTTTTGATATACAGATTTTGTTTTAAATTCAAGTTCATTATCTTGCCGTGTGATGTTGATTGCTAACAAAAGTCCATGTATGAAATAATCAAAGACATTACCGGCTATGTACATATACTATAAGAGAACATTCATTCAATTTTTAAATAAGGTATATTCATATAATATCAGATCTCGCTCAACCTCATTCGCCCAAACGAGACATTACGAGACTCGGAAGTGCCTCTATTTCTCAAAATGGAAAGTAATTTGACATGTGCCTGATTTAATCCATCGATGTATCTAAATACTTTATTCATTGATACATGTGTGTTTGTGTGTTTGTGTTTGTGTGTGTGTTTGTGTGCCTGTTGTGTGGTTCACTTGTCCAGTGTCCCGTTCTGTCTGCTCATAATGTGTGTTTCACTGTTTTAAGTCTTATGCATGTGTTTCACTGCGTGTTATGTTGTTTTCAATGTCTGGGTATAGTTTATCCGTTCAACAAACATTGAATCAATGTATACACAGAATAACATGAGTTCATTCTTTAATTTGCTATTTCAATGCTCACATTTATAACCATGTCATTGTATGGTCTTTGACTAGAACCATGTGTCATTAAAAAGTATATAATAATAATAATGTGATAT
>JAGDYQ010000005.1:11798084-11811941 GCA_021962125.1 Bulinus truncatus | reverse complement strand
TGAGTGTGCATGCAGAGCTCAGAGGGAACTTGATTCAAGTAGTGAAATGACATAAAAACCACACTTCTTTGTTTTCAAAGGTATATGTCCAATTTAAGGTTGCAAAACAGCTCTTTAAGAATGAAATAATAACTAACTTTGAAGGTTAAATAGTTGGAAAGGAAACAAAAAGGGAATGGATGAATTAGAAGTTAATCAACATACTAAGAAAGAAAGACAGCAAAAGAGAGAAAAAACTAAAATTCATATCCAGAAGAGAATTAATGTAAAGCATCTTAGTAACATATAGTTTGTATTGTTCCTGATGTAATAAAATTAAATAATGTATACAAAATACTATTATTCTTAATTCAAAATGCTTTGTGATTATTTAAAGAATGTCATTCACAATTTTTTAATTGAGTGTGTAACAGCAGAAATTTATAAAACAAGCAATCAAGGTATTTCAATTATTTTCTAGATTTAATTTCATCAAAATGCAAAAATTTATATTAAACTTACTGCTTGGTACAAGTAGATAGGTTTAGAGGTCTCAGAGAGGAAAATATTTTGCTTCCTGTGAGGATTTCCATCATTGTTATGGCAATATCATAAATCTAGAAAAAATACAACCCGCAAACATACATATATAATGAATGAATATTATAATTATAGTTGAGCATTATTATGCATGGTTTGAATATTCATAGCAATAAACTACTGAATTAATGTGCAAATTATGATTTTAAAATACAAAACTACCAATATGCTTTATCCTATTGACTAAACAACGACACACTGTAAAACCAGCTGCGTTTTAAAATAAAATGATAAATAATTGCAGGATAAAAAATATAGGAATATAGGATTTTTTTTAGTTCAAATGATCTTTGATATTTAAAATAATCTGTCATAAGATAATGAAAGTAGTGCTGACACTGAATCAACCATTTGTAGACCATCAACATCGAAATCGTCACCCAAAAGCAGGGCTTGTTAATATATAAATAATAAATTAAGATACAAGTGACAACTACAGATCATCAGAAATAATAGACTGAAATTGCAAAGAAAAAAGAACTTTACAAGCCTAAAGAAATAGTTTACATGATAACTTTTTGTACTTCAACATCTGCCTGGCTCTAGTCTAGGCCCAAAATATAAAAAAAAACTATAACACTAATATATTAAACTATCAACTATTTCTTTCAAATTTTAGACCATTCACTTCTCTTTCATATAATATATAATACTTTGTTAATAGTTTAAAAATAATCTTAAAGTAACAGATTTTCTAAAACATATAAAAGTAGAATCAAATTTATCAAATGGTAAAAAAAATTCCCAGCTAAAAAATTTAAGCAATATAAGGCGATGGAACATCACTTGAGGAGGCATTGAAGGATCTGTTACAAAAACAAGGTGTAGATTACTAGAAAGAAGTTGATATTTGTTATATAATGACTTGTTTGGGGGGGGGTGGGGTACATTTTTGTGTTTAAATAATATGACATATGATAATATGACTATATGTGAACTGCCCCTAATTGCCCCTAAATAAAGTGATGCTATAAAAAAAAACATATTTTTTTCATGATACAATCAATTCTAAAAAATGAGTGATTTTCTCTTAAATTGTTGATTTTTTAATAACAATTGCAAGCTTCAATTCAACGTTCGCTTAAATTATTATAATTTTTAGATATACTATCATATACTAATACTAATATAATATACTAGTATAAGATATACTCATATACTGTCAGTTGACTGAGTCTGAGGTTCAGTGCATACTTACAAAATTTAAATAAGTTTGAGTAAGATAAAAATTATTTATACCAGGTAACACTACTAAGTAAAATCCAAAACGTTAAATCACATGTGGTATAGTATAATTTTATAAATAAAGTATAAATAGTATAATAAAAAGAAGGGACAGGCTATGCTTACGTCAAGACGTAATTCATATTTTTTTTTTCCGGATTACGTCAATAGATATTTCTCCACACCCTAACACTGTCCCTAACCCTAACCTTATCCCTAACCCTATCCCTAACCCTTTTTGTTTACGCAGTGGCTACGGGAACATCAAGACGTAATTCGTATTTTTTTTCCGGATTACGTCAATAGATATTTCTCCACACCCTAATACTGTCCCTAACCCTATCCCTAATGCTAACCCTAATATAATTGCCGGTACCCGAAAAAAAATGAGAAATAATAGAATGGCGCTTGATGTAATCGTAGCCACTGCGTAAAAAGAACTTAAAAATAATGGTAGTTAAATTGTGTAAAATTACCGAGCAAAAGATCGGAAAGTTGTCTAAGCCAAAGAAGTCAATGCAGAGTGTTGTTAATCAGCGGAGTAAATTTATCGTACCTACTTTGATTAAATATAAGCCCGTTTATTTTTATTTTTTAGTGATTGGTCGAACTACGGCCTTGTTTTGTCGGCTTGCGTTTTAACTCAGAGTATATGCGGGTCATGAAATATAACTTTAATTACAAAACAATTAGGTCAATGTTTCATAAAAGTAACCGAACGTTAAAAAATAGTTTCAAATAGTTTCGATAAAATAATAAAAATAATAAAATAATATTAATCCGCGCAGCACTTAGATTATCTGCAGCTTGGGTGCAATTAGTAGTATTTTGACGTTCTCCACCTTCGTTGCCCTTTGATTAATAAGAACCGAACAGGTACATTTTCATATAATGTACATCATTCTTTAAAGATTGATTAGTGACTTCCAGGACCAGATCCAGTGTAAATTAAAAAAAAAAAAGTATTTACAACAATTAATTAAAGCGGTGAGTTGAAAAAATTTCAACAGGTAAATGAAAAACAGAAAAAAAAAATAAGTTAGAAAAATTTGGGAGGAAAATAGTAACGGCAAAAAAAAAGTCAACAGTCGAAAAGTGAAGAGTTAAGCTATAATGCTCTCTGTAGATCAATGGTGTCAAACCTTTTTGTAGCTCGGGCCAAATGAAACTTTCCCGAACATCTCGAGGGCCACAGGACCAAAATTGTTTTAGGAGTGTTTTACTACAACACTGCCGATTCTCGAAAAAATGAAAATTATATTGTAGTATTAAATGTAATGTAAATGTAAACGAAATACAGTCATAAATGTACGTATATAATTGTAAAACTCAATTTATTACTACATCACTAATTTACAGACATGACATAGTAACATCATAGTAAACGATTTTTGCAAGCGAAAGTTACTTAGTATCTGTATCAGAATTAATGGCTGATCTAGAACCTGACGAAACTTGACATTGTTTTTTCCTTAATAATTGAGCAATATCCGGTTTTAAATCAACTACTAAAGCAACTCTGAGATTTGCATGTAAATTGGCTTCTGTCAAACGTGATATTAATTTTGTCTTTAACATTGTCATTTTGGAAAATGCTTGCTCGCATAAGTAAGTGCTACCAAACAGAGCTAAAATGCAATGTGTGATTTGAAAGTTCTTGATAGAAATTTGGAGAGCTGTGCTTTAAAATCTTGTTTTTAAAGCTGTGTGACACTGCAAATCAATAAGTTCCATGTGCAAAGTTATTTTATGATATCTACAATAGATTTTAAAAATTGGTTCTTTGAAAATTTGTCTTAAAATTACACTTTTTTACCCAAAAAAGTCACATAATACATTTTTTTATATTTTTTTTATATATTTTTTTATTTCTTTGTTCATTAATTGGTATGTTGTATGGGCCAAAAATGGCTAGTGTAGCTTAAAAAATAAAAAAAAAAAAATAAATAAAAAAAACAACTAGCAGAAACCTTAAATGGCCCATGGATCACCTTAACAAATACACCTCAACAAAACAGTCTGAATAACTGCTTGTCATTATGTAGGCGATTTGAATTTTATTGGAGTAACTTGAGATACAGCGGAAGGGAGAAGTTTGGGTAGGACAGCTTAGGACAACCATAGACGCTTCTCCTCCCCCCCCCCCCCCCACTCCTCGGTAAACATGACAAATTAACAGGCTATCCAAAAAGCTTGGGTTAAAAGCAAATAATAAATTCTATCGTGTACATTATATACTGTTGGCTAAGAACACACACATATCATACGATGTGTTAAATCATGAATAATAGAAGAAAGTCCCCATTTTTATATTTTTAAAATTTACAACATCCTGAAAAGATGAGTTGAGGCACCACTGGAGACTGAAAGTGTGAGTTGAGGCACCACTGGAGACTGAAAGTGTGAGTTGAGGCACCACTAGAGACTGAAAGTGTGAGTTGAGGCACCACTGGAGACTGAAGGTGTGAGTTGAGGCACCATTGGAGACTGAAAGTGTGAGTTGAGGCACCACTAGAGACTGAAAGTGTGAGTTGAGGCACTACTAGAGACTGAAAGTGTGAGTTGAGGCACCACTAGAGACTGAAAGTGTGAGTTGAGGCACCACTAGAGACTGAAAGTGTGAGTTGAGGCACCACTAGAGACTGAAAGTGTGGGTTGAGGCACCACTAGAGACTGAAAGTGTGAGTTGAGGCACCACTAGAGACTGAAAGTGTGAGTTGAGGCACCACTAGAGACTGAAAGTGTGAGTTGAGGCACCACTAGAGACTGAAAGTGTGAGTTGAGGCACCACTAGAGACTGAAAGTGTGAGTTGAGGCACCACTAGAGACTGAAAGTGTGAGTTGAGGCACCACTGGAGACTGAAAGTGTGAGTTGAGGCACCACTGGAGACTGAAAGTGTGAGTTGAGGCACCACTAGAGACTGAAAGTGTGAGTTGAGGCACCACTAGAGACTGAAAGTGTGAGTTGAGGCACCACTGGAGACGTATTATAGGTGACTGGGACTCGCAGGTTGTTGAACCCGTAGCCCACAGCATGTAAGTCTAGCCCACAGCATGCAAGTCTAGCCCACATCATGTAAGTCTAGCCCACAGCATGTAAGTCGTGCTGTAGCATGAAGATCCGTCTCGGTACCAAAGTACATTCAACTCTTCGTTGAGTTCTGTGGAGTTCCCAAAGAGCTCATTTGTTTTTCAATTATTTAATTACTTTGGGTCATCTTGTCATTATAATAATTTGATCACAGACTCATGGTGCGAGTCTTTAAAACATGTTTTCTACTAAATAAAAAAACCTGAAATGAGGCTCTCATTCGTAGCCTCCCTTTGAATAAATATACATTATGTGGGTGAAACTGAACACAGGGACAGTACCAAAGGGGGCGCCTTAACGGATGATGCATAAACTGAATACATTGGGAAAACCGTGCAATTGTTTATAAACTGATTCTGTACCTAAATACTTCGTGTACATTTGATGCCGTTCACATATTATAAAACGCAAATGTGATAACAAATTTACCTTGTCCCCATTAAAACGTAATCTACAAAAAATTAAATAGCTTTCACTATTTGCAATAATTATAAATACAGAGACCATCATCGTAGGGGTCATTCTTTTAATATGTGACGCTTTTTTCTTCTTGATTTAACATTCCTTAACACCATGTAATACTTTTTGAATCCCAACCCCAAGACTTTCTGTAGTAACTAGTGAACAACACAGGCTCGTAGCGTGCGGGGGGGGGGGTAGGGGGCCGCCCCCTGCGTTTTGCCTGGCCCCCTCTGCTTATTTGCTCTACTTAGTAAAATGTATTACCTGCCCCCCCCCCCCCCCCCACTATGGCCTGGCCCTTGCTGTAGAATGCCTGGCCCCTGCTGTAGAATTTTCACGCTACGGGGCTGGAACAACACCATAGTCCTGATCGGAAATATAATGGATGTCTATGTTTAAAATGTATTAGAGTTACCGTAATTGAAACTGTTAAATTTAAAGCACATAGATGTTTTCTTTTCAATTTGTTCCAATGATTTAAAATTCTGTCTTCTAACGCTTTTCTGCCCTTCAGATATCAATGCCAGGGTATTTCGCACTTCCGGGCACAATATGATTTATATTTGTTTTTTATTCCAGATCGAGTCGGTTACCGTTATTTGATTTGGTCAATATTTATGTTTCTACACTTCTGTGGTGCAATACACTGTTTACTACAAGAAACTTCTGTGGTGCAATGCATTGTTTACTACAAGACACTTCTGTGGTGCTATACACTGTTTACTACAAGACACTTCTGTGGTGCTATACACTGTTTACTACAAGACACTTCTGTGGTGCTATACACTGTTTACTACAAGACACTTATGTGGTGCAATACACTGTTTACTACAAGACACTTCTGTGGTGCAATACATTGTTTACTACAAGACACTTCTGTGGTGCAATACATTGTTTACTACAAGACAGTTCTGTGGTGCAATACATTGTTTACTACAAGACACTTCTGTGGTGCAATACGTTGATTACTTACTACAATACACTTCATTGTGGTTTGACATAAACATCAAAATATAACCTTACATATCGCGACGTTCTTACATTAAGGGGGTTGGGGGGGGTGCGGCTTGAAAAAAGATTTCTTTGAGGGGCCTATAAAATGGTCCATTTTTAAGTCTGTACAAAGATAAATTATTTGAAACATTGGGCACCTCTGATACCCTCACCTGTCTAGACAAGTGTTATATAACCTGGCGTTGTGACTGGCAAAAATGTTCCGACAAGGGGCCCTATATAGTCACCTAGTTTGTCCACCCATAAGAACGGCCACTCTACATTAGACCTATGTGTAAAATTGAAATGAACTTTTTGAATATTTCGTAATTTGTGTTCATGAATTGATGCTGAAGTTGTGTGGCTGTGACTGTGGATGTTGAAAGTTGTGTGGCTGTGACTGTGGATGTTGAAAGTTGTGTGGCTGTGACTGTGGATGCTGAAGTTGTGTGGCTGTGACTGTGGATGTTGAATTTTGTGTGGCTGTGACTGTGGATGTTGAAAGTTGTGTGGCTGTGACTGTGGATGCTGAAGTTGTGTGGCTGTGACTGTGGATGTTGAATTTTGTGTGGCTGTGACTGTGGATGTTGAAAGTTGTGTGGCTGTGACTGTGGATGCTGAAGTTGTGTGGCTGTGACTGTGGATGTTGAATTTTGTGTGGCTGTGACTGTGGATGTTGAAAGTTGTGTGGCTGTGACTGTGGATGCTGAAGTTGTGTGGCTGTGACTGTGGATGTTGAAAGTTGTGTGGCTGTGACTGTGGATGCTGAAGTTGTGTGGCTGTGACTGTGGATGTTGAAAGTTGTGTGGCTGTGACTGTGGATGTTGAAAGTTGTGTGGCTGTGACTGTGGATGTTGAATTTTGTGTGGCTGTGACTGTGGATGTTGAATTTTGTGTGGCTGTGACTGTGGATGTTGAAAGTTGTGTGGCTGTGACTGTGGATGTTGAATTTTGTGTGGCTGTGACTGTGGATGTTGAAAGTTGTGTGGCTGTGACTGTGGATGTTGAAAGTTGTGTGGCTGTGACTGGATGTTGAAAGTTGTGTGGCTGTGACTGTGGATGTTGATAGTTGTGTGGCTGTGACTGTGGATGTTGAAAGTTGTGGCTGTGACTGTGGATGTTGAAAGTTGTGTGACTGTGACTGTGGATGCTGAAGTTGTGTGGCTGTGACTGTGGATGTTGAAAGTTGTGTGGCTGTGACTGTGGATGCTGAAGTTGTGTGGCTGTGACTGTGGATGTTGAAAGTTGTGTGGCTGTGACTGTGGATGCTGAAGTTGTGTGGCTGTGACTGTGGTTGTTGAATATTTTGTGTGGCTGTGACTGTGGATGTTGAAAGTTGTGTGGCTGTGACTGTGAGTGCTGAAAGTTGTGTGGCTGTGGCTGTGGATGCTGAAGTTGTGTGGCTGTGACTGTGGATGCTGAAGTTGTGTGGCTGTGACTGTGGTTGTTGAAAGTTGTGTGGCTGTGACTGTGGATGCTGAAGTTGTGTGGCTGTGACTGTGGATGTTGAAAGTTGTGTGGCTGTGACTGTGGATGTTGAAAGTTGTGTGGCTGTGACTGTGGATGCTGAAGTTGTGTGGCTGTGACTGTGGATGTTGAATTTTGTGTGGCTGTGACTGTGAATGTTGAAAGTTGTGTGGCTGTGACTGTGGATGCTGAAGTTGTGTGGCTGTGACTGTTGATGTTGAATTTTGTGTGGCTGTGACTGTGGATGTTGAAAGTTGTGTGGCTGTGACTGTGGATGCTGAAGTTGTGTGGCTGTGACTGTGGATGTTGAATTTTGTGTGGCTGTGACTGTGGATGTTGAAAGTGGTGTGGCTGTGACTGTGGATGTTGAAGTTGTGTGGCTGTGACTGTGGATGTTGAAAGTTTTGTGGCTGTGACTGTGGATGTTGAAAGTTGTGTGGCTGTGACTGTGGATGCTGAAAGTTGTGTGGCTGTGACTGTGGATGTTGAAAGTTGTGTGGCTGTGACTGTGGATGTTGAAAGTTGTGTGGCTGTGACTGTGGATGTTGAAAGTTGTGTGGCTGTGACTGTGGATGTTGAATTTTGTGTGGCTGTGACTGTGGATGTTGAAAGTTGTGTGGCTGTAACTGTGGATGTTGAAAGTTGTGTGGCTGTGACTGGATGTTGAAAGTTGTGTGGCTGTGACTGTGGATGTTGATAGTTGTGTGGCTGTGACTGTGGATGTTGAAAGTTGTGGCTGTGACTGTGGATGTTGAAAGTTGTGTGACTGTGACTGTGGATGCTGAAGTTGTGTGGCTGTGACTGTGGATGTTGAATTTTGTGTGGCTGTGACTGTGGATGTTGAAAGTTGTGTGGCTGTGACTGTGGATGTTGAAAGTTGTGTGGCTGTGACTGGATGTTGAAAGTTGTGTGGCTGTGACTGTGGATGTTGATAGTTGTGTGGCTGTGACTGTGGATGTTGAAAGTTGTGGCTGTGACTGTGGATGTTGAAAGTTGTGTGACTGTGACTGTGGATGCTGAAGTTGTGTGGCTGTGACTGTGGATGTTGAAAAGTTGTGTGGCTGTGACTGTGGATGCTGAAGTTGTGTGGCTGTGACTGTGGATGTTGAAAGTTGTGTGGCTGTGACTGTGGATGCTGAAGTTGTGTGGCTGTGACTGTGGTTGTTGAATATTTTGTGTGGCTGTGACTGTGGATGTTGAAAGTTGTGTGGCTGTGACTGTGAGTGCTGAAAGTTGTGTGGCTGTGGCTGTGGATGCTGAAGTTGTGTGGCTGTGACTGTGGATGCTGAAGTTGTGTGGCTGTGACTGTGGTTGTTGAAAGTTGTGTGGCTGTGACTGTGGATGCTGAAGTTGTGTGGCTGTGACTGTGGATGTTGAAAGTTGTGTGGCTGTGACTGTGGATGTTGAAAGTTGTGTGGCTGTGACTGTGGATGCTGAAGTTGTGTGGCTGTGACTGTGGATGTTGAATTTTGTGTGGCTGTGACTGTGAATGTTGAAAGTTGTGTGGCTGTGACTGTGGATGCTGAAGTTGTGTGGCTGTGACTGTTGATGTTGAATTTTGTGTGGCTGTGACTGTGGATGTTGAAAGTTGTGTGGCTGTGACTGTGGATGCTGAAGTTGTGTGGCTGTGACTGTGGATGTTGAATTTTGTGTGGCTGTGACTGTGGATGTTGAAAGTTGTGTGGCTGTGACTGTGGATGCTGAAGTTGTGTGGCTGTGACTGTGGATGTTGAAAGTTTTGTGGCTGTGACTGTGGATGTTGAAAGTTGTGTGGCTGTGACTGTGGATGCTGAAAGTTTTGTGGCTGTGACTGTGGATGTTGAAAGTTGTGTGGCTGTGACTGTGGATGCTGAAAGTTGTGTGGCTGTGACTGTGGATGTTGAAAGTTGTGTGGCTGTGACTGTGGATGTTGAAAGTTGTGTGGCTGTGACTGTGGATGTTGAAAGTTGTGTGGCTGTGACTGTGGATGTTGAATTTTGTGTGGCTGTGACTGTGGATGTTGAAAGTTGTGTGGCTGTAACTGTGGATGTTGAAAGTTGTGTGGCTGTGACTGGATGTTGAAAGTTGTGTGGCTGTGACTGTGGATGTTGATAGTTGTGTGGCTGTGACTGTGGATGTTGAAAGTTGTGGCTGTGACTGTGGATGTTGAAAGTTGTGTGACTGTGACTGTGGATGCTGAAGTTGTGTGGCTGTGACTGTGGATGTTGAATTTTGTGTGGCTGTGACTGTGGATGTTGAAAGTTGTGTGGCTGTGACTGTGGATGCTGAAGTTGTGTGGCTGTGACTGTGGATGTTGAAAGTTGTGTGGCTGTGACTGTGGAGGTTGAAAGCTGTGTGGCTGTGACTGTGGATGCTGAAGTTGTGTGGCTGTGACTGTGGATGTTGAATTTTGTGTGGCTGTGACTGTGGATGTTGAAAGTTGTGTGGCTGTGACTGTGGATGCTGAAGTTGTGTGGCTGTGACTGTGGTTGTTGAATATTTTGTGTGGCTGTGACTGTGGATGTTGAAAGTTGTGTGGCTGTGACTGTGGATGCTGAAAGTTGTGTGACTGTGGATGTTGAAAGTTGTGTGGCTGTGACTGTGGATGCTGAAGTTGTGTGGCTGTGACTGTGGGTGTTGAAAGTTGTGTGGCTGTGACTGTGGATGTTGAAAGTTGTGTGGCTGTGACTGTGGATGTTGAATTTTGTGTGGCTGTGACTGTGGATGTTGAAAGTTGTGTGGCTGTAACTGTGGATGTTGAAAGTTGTGTGGCTGTGACTGTGGATGCTGAAAGTTGTGTGGCTGTGACTGTGGATGTTGATAGTTGTGGCTGTGACTGTGGATGTTGAAAGTTATGTGACTGTGACTGTGGATGCTGAAGTTGTGTGGCTGTGACTGTGGATGTTGAAAGTTGTGTGGCTGTGACTGTGGATGCTGAAGTTGTGTGGCTGTGACTGTGGATGTTGAAAGTTGTGTGGCTGTGACTGTGGATGTTGAATTTTGTGTGGCTGTGACTGTGGATGTTGAAAGTTGTGTGGCTGTGACTGTGAGTGCTGAAAGTTGTGTGGCTGCGACTGTGGATGCTGAAGTTGTGTGGCTGTGACTGTGAGTGCTGAAAGTTGTGTGGCTGTGACTGTGGATGCTAAAAGTTGTGTGGCTGTGACTGTGGATGCTGAAAGTTGTGTGGCTGTGACTGTGGATGTTGAATTTTGTGTGGCTGTGACTGTGGATGTTGAAAGCTGTGTGGCTGTGACTGTGGATGTTGAAAGTTGTGTGGCTGTGACTGTGGATGTTGAATTTTGTGTGGATGTGACTGTGGATGTTGAAAGTTGTGTGGCTGTGACTGTGGATGCTGAAAGTTGTGTGGCTGTGACTGTGGATGTTGAAAGTTGTGTGGCTGTGACTAAAAAAATTCAGTTAACTAAACTATTCTATATACCGTGTCTTGTAGTAGCTAGAGTACTGGATCAGATGATGTTTCTAAAACAGGGCCGACTCGATTGCTGACACAGGGTCAACCTCAACTATATTGTTGCTAACACAAGGTCAACCCCAACTATATTGTTGCTAACACAAGGTCAACCCCAACTATATTGTTGCTAACACAGGGCGAATTCCGACTATATTTTGCTAACACAAGGTCTACCGCAACTATATTGTTGCTAACACAGGACCTACATCAACTATATTGTTGCTAACACAAGGTCAACCCCAACTATATTGTTACTAACACAGGGCGAATTCCGACTATATTATTGCTAACACAGGGCCGATCGTATTGTTGAAAATACAGGCACTTGACTATATTAATGCTAACACAGAGCCAACACAGACTACATTGTTTTTTAACACTGGGACTCGACAATATTGTTGCTAACACAGGGCCCTATTGTTGGTATCATTGGAAAGTTAGACTTCGGCTCCCTAATTAATTATCATGATAAGGTTACTAATCACGGGCCCTATGCACACGCACACTCCAGGCGATTAACCTAACACTGTAATAGCGTGTACTTGTACATTGTAGAGACATCGCTCAATTGGATGAAGTCAGAAACTTATTTAACCTAAATTGTGAATCGGGTCATAAAGAGAAAAACATTTTCCATAAGATAAACGATATTTTTATCTGGTAAAAAAATGTGTATAATATTAACATTTTTCTTATAAAAGCAAATATGTGTTTGAAACAGATTTTTTTCTGCCTGCTAGCAGAAACCTAGTCTCTTTGTTACTTAGGATAAAATTTATAAATTGAATTATTTTTCGGTCTATTGAGGGCCAAGCAATGTAGATACCGGTGTCTCACCTTCTGGAGATCACAACATTGGTAGCAGACTCACCTTCCGGCCTTTATTCAAATATTTAGTATTCAGTTGGTAACAGACTCATTTAGTATTCAGTTGGTAACAGACTCATTTAGTATTCAGTTTGTAACTGACTCACCGCCCGGCCTTCATTCAAACATTTAGTATTCAGTTGGTAACAGACTCATTTAGTATTCAGTTTGTAACTGACTCACCGCCCGGCCTTCATTCAAACATTTATTATTCAGTTGGTTCAATCTACTTGCGGCGAAAATTTATTATTTTATTTTATGTGTTCAATAGGGAATAAAATGTCTCTAGTACTTAATATATTAATGTTCATTTCGGAACTGCTATCAGGACTGATTAGTCTCATAGAGCTACCACCTCATCCCGTTACTTATCTTGGACTGTTTTCAACTCTCACATCCACACGATGCAGTTCATACACTCAACAAGATGCAGTTATCGAACATCCAATGTAACAAGATGCTGGTATCGTTACTTTCAATGTTTTAAATTAAATACAATCTAATAAAAAATCACCCACATCTAGAAATGGTAATTGTTTTTTTGATTCATTATTTTATTATAATTATGTGGGTGTGGTGACTAGGACAAACTCCCCAGACGCTGGGAAGGGGGGGAAGGGGGTATTAGCTATGAGATATATCTATAAAAATACGGTTCCCTGCACTCAATGACTACTTGACTAGCAAGCCATGACACCTGCCCCTGGGTCCCGTGCACTACCAATGTAGAATATTTTTAAAAGTTCTTTAATCAAAACAACAACAACAACCAGATGTTTGTTTGCTTCTTGTGTTGTTGTTTGGGAGATAAGCAATCTTTGATTTCAATAAGCAATCTTTGATTTCAATAAGCAATCTTTGATTTCAATAAGCAATCTTTTGATTTCAATAAGCAATCTTTGATTTCAATAAGCAATCTTTGATTTCAACCTGAAGTCGTAGACTAAAAATGTTTGACTGTTTAGGTCTGTACACAGAATTGAGTGTCACATCAAAGTTAAATGTTTGACTGTTTAGGTCTGTACACAGAATTGAGTGTCACATCAAAGTTAAATGTTTGACTGTTTAGGTCTGTACACAGAATTGAGTGTCACGCATGAAAGTTAAATGTTTGGCTGTTTAGGTCTGTACACAGAATTGAGTGTCACATCAAAGTTAAATGTTTGACTGTTTAGGTCTGTACACAGAATTGAGTGTCACATCAAAGTTAAATGTTTGACTGTTTAGGTCTGTACACAGGAATTGAGTGTCACATGGAAAGTTAAATGTTTGACTGTTTAGGTCTGTACACAGAATTGAAGTGTCACATCAAAGTTAAAATGTTTGACTGTTTAGGTCTGTACACAGAATTGAGTGTCACATCAAAGTTAAATGTTTGACTCGTTTAGGTCTGTACACAGAATTGAGTGTCACATCAAAGTTAAATGTTTGACTGTTTAGGTCTGTACACAGAATTGAGTGTCACATCAAAGTTAAATGTTTGACTGTTTAGGTCTGTACACAGAATGGAGTGTCACATCAAAGTTAAATGTTTGACTGTTTAGGTCTGTACACAGAATTGAGTGTCACATCAAAGTTAAATGTTTGACTGTTGAGGTCTGTACACAGAATTGAGTGTCACATCAAAGTTAAATGTTTGACTGTTTAGGTCTGTACACAGAATTGAGTGTCACATCAAAGTTAAATGTTTGGCTGTTTAGGTCTGTACACAGAATTGAGTGTT